>CM060667.1:38436810-38736810 GCA_030686955.1 Odontamblyopus rebecca
ACACGTGTACGACGTGTGAGAGGAATGTGCCACAGCGACAGTAAATCACACTGTAAAGTCACCGAGTACAAGAGATATGACAGTGCAGCAGGGCTTCAGCTTCCTGTTTACACAGGAGACATTTTCAGGACCTTTGGCCATTCAAAAGAGAGAATATACTGGTCTGAATGTGTCCGTCACACAAGAAAATGTATTTGTTTTTCCAATGAAACAAGATATTTTATACTTTTAAGTCCCATAGGTGGAAAGGAAATTACTGAGGTAGATCCCAGGAAACACTGTAAAGAAGTATTTGTTCTTAAAAGTCCTATATTACACAAAATTTACAGCCAATCTCAGTCTCATCTCCACCGCAGCAGTAAAATCATAAGACTCCTCAGCCTCTCCATACTTCTCATACATTTTATAGCAGGCTTGAAATGCTATGTTTCATTTACCTATTTTGGGACACTGTGATTTAGTTTTGTTTTATTTTTTTTACACAAACCATAGTCTTTGTGAATCCTGTTATGTTGTTTCTTGGTTTAGATTGTTTTGTGTACATATTTTAGACGACTTTTGTTATTTTGCCTTTTACATTTCTGTTCATTAAATTATTACTTAATTTACACTGTTTTCCTCCTTGTTTTTTGTTCTTTCCCTGACTGGAGCGGGTCGTAACAGGAGATTTTGCTCATAAAGATGCTGTATGAAGTGTCTGGATTACAGGAGCCCACACAGATCAATACTCAGTGCCACTTCTCGACCGCTCGTCCACTGCTCTTCTGCCTTGGGGTCAATAACTTAATCTTTACACTATATCAGATCACAGCTCTGCCACACCACATACTGCAGTTGCTTTAAAGATGCAGTATGGCACTTTTCTGCTGGAGGCTCTGTCAGTAGTTTGTCTCGTGGATATTTCTGCTGTATAGTATTTATCCATATTACTGTATTTTCCGGACTATAGAGGCACCGGTATATAAGCCGCATCCACTGTAATTTTAAAATGTTTTTAAAAAAGTTGTACAAGCCGCAACCGGGCTATAAGCCGCTGATATCTATGTTGAAAAATGAGATATTTACTGCATCTACAGAACGATTTTGTACTGTAAATGTACATTTATGTACCTGAACAGATTCTTTCTGAACAGTGACTTTTAACACAGCAGCAACTGTGCTGATTAAAACAGGTCAAAAACAGAAAAGAACCGGTAATTGACCTTCATTTCTCCTGTGCAGTGAAACCACAAGTCACTTTAATCATCTTCCTGAAACCATTGACCCGAGCTCACAGCAGCAGGTGGAGGTCTGCGGGGCACAATTTTCAGTCCCGCTCCCGCCCGCAATAAGCTTTCAGAATGTTCATTCAGATGTTCTTATTACATCCATGGTCCTGCGCTGCACTGTTTTGTGTTGGTCCTGTGGGTCCCGTGGGTGCAGGGCTCTACAGCGGTTTCCTTCCTGGAGTAAGATCGATGCCTTCAACTTAAAACTTGCATCATACAAACTCCTTCGTGCTTTTCATGATGAAGGGGCGAGGATTTGAAAATAATGACCAGTTAGTAATTTGTCGTGTGCGTTATATCTGCTAAATAAAAAGTAGCGTATTCTTCTTTGCATTAATTTTCCGTCTATCTTGTTTTTGACATTCCGGTTAGAGCGCCCCCTAGCGGTGGAAGAAAAATCCCCATTAGCCGCTCCTTTGTAAAAGCCGCATGGTTCAAAGCCTGGGGAAAACGTGGCGGCTCATAGTCCGGAAAATACAGAACATTATTCATGTTCAGGTGTTTTCAAAGCTAAAACACCTTCAGACACATTCTTATTGTGAGTGGGGCTGCCTCTCCACAGATCTGACCTGCACTTTGGAGCTGTCTCTCCACAGATCTGACCTGTACTTTGGAGCTGTCTCTCCACAGATCTGACCTGTACTTTGGAGCTGTCTCTCCACAGATCTGACCTGTACTTTGGGGCTGCCTCTCCACAGATCTGACCTGTACTTTGGGGCTGCCTCTCCACAGATCTGACCTGCACTTTGGAGCTGCCTCTCCACAGATCTGACCTGCACTTTGGGGCTGCCTCTCCACAGATCTGACCTGTACTTTGGGGCTGCCTCTCCACAGATCTGACCTGTACTTTGGGGCTGCCTCTCCACAGATCTGACCTGTACTTTGGGGCTGCCTCTCCACAGATCTGACCTGTACTTTGGAGCTGCCTCTCCACAGATCTGACCTGCACTTTGGGGCTGCCTCTCCACAGATCTGACCTGCACTTTGGGGCTGCCTCTCCACAGATCTGACCTGCACTTTGGGGCTGCCTCTCCACAGATCTGACCTGTACTTTGGCTTCATGGTGTAACCTGCATGTCTCCAAAATGATAAATAAGTTAATGCCACACTGTGGAGCTTTCCAACCAAGCATTGGCATCACCATGGAGACGACCCCGGGGCAGATCCTGCACTAGAAAAGTCATAATCCACTTTTTTGGGGGAAATTATTGCCCAGTTTATTCTTCATAGTGTAACAAATATTAGAGAAATAAATCTGTGACCTGTTCTGATGTGAGATGAGGAATATTGAGTCAAAGTACAGATACAAAGGTAAAAGTTACTCAAGTAAAAATATCATATGAAAAAATCTACTCAAGTAAAAGTATTAAAGTACCTGTTTAAAAATGTACTTTAAGAGTAAAAAGTAAAAGTATTTTGCAGAGATTTTTAGAACAATAAATGGGTGAAATGCAGTGATTTTGAAAAAGAATTTAGTAAATTTTTAGTGACTCAGATGATTTCTTCTCTTGTGTCTTGTTTGCTTGAAGTTGAAGTGAACTCAAATTACTGTAAATATATCCACCATTTCAGGGATGTTTTTGTACTTTTCAGTACAGATGTAAAATGTAGTGGCGCAGGAAATACACGTCTCAAATGTAGTGAAGTAAAAGTAAAAGTATCCAAGTAAAGTAAAGTACAGATGCGTCAAATTTGCACTCGAGTTTTGTATTTTTCCTTTTGTACTTCAGGACCTTCCACCGCTGGAAAGCAGGAAACTCCTGAATCCAGGCGCAGTCAGAGTCCTAAACATGACGGTAACTTTGATCACTTAAGGTTTTTCACACATGTAAATAAGAACAGAGGAAAAAGTCACTGTCATAGTTTTAACAGCAGAAAAATACAACATTTCTACAGTATTATTTTAGTTCAAGAGCAGCGCAAACAGCTGCAGAAGTTTGCCTGGTGTTAAAAGGGGGTTGTTTTTCTACTGCTTCCTTTTGTTTATGGAGTAAAATATGATTTGAAAAGTCCTGGTAAAAGTTTGAATCTTTTGGGGAAACTGCTGCTAATACAGTGTCTGTCACTTCAGTGTTGAGACCTCAGCACCAGAGACACGACTTCACACAAGATCTCACAAGACACATTTTCTGCAAGACTGTGCACACGTGAAAAAGGCAAAGCTCTCAGTTTACCAGTCAGTCTGTGCTCTACCCTCACCTACGGCTCCGGGTAATGGCCCCGCAGGACGAGGCCCCGCAGGACGAGGCCCCGGGGAAGACCCAGGACACACTGGAGGGACCCTGGGCCTGGGATCCCCCTGGAAGAGCTGGAGGACGTGTGTGTGGAAAGGGAAGTCCGGACCTGCTCAGACTCCTGCCCCCACGACTCTGCCCCGGATAAAGCAGAAGAAAATGGATGGATGGATTTTTCCCCCTGAATTTACCTTTGGCCTGGACAAAAAGAGTTAAGCGCTGGTGAGTTATGTCACTTCAGAAGCAAAAACACAATGAGCTCTAAACTATTACATAAAATAAGTTAAAAATAGTGATGCCAAATAGATGACACTAAATATTTATTACATATTATCTACAAATCTGGTCTCATTCTCATGGACGGAGTCTCATTGTGTCTCGTCCCACTGCAGCCACAGTGTCCTGAAGGAGAAAATCCCACTGACACCATCCTGGACCCTCATAACATTCTGACTGCTCCAGGACACTCAGAGTAACGTGACACAGACACACAACCAGGGAACTCAGGGAAACGATGCATCTAAACGCACTCAAGAGACCGTTTAAAACACACTGGAAACACAAAGAAGTTACCAGAACTCACAAAAATTAGGAATTTATATCCTCAATTATTTTAAGTTGATATACTTAAAAGTCACAATCTTCCAGAAGGTAAACGGTCGGATGTCTCGCTGCTTGTACCTTTGAACAGCTGAATGAAAAGTGCTTATTTAGTCGCATATTTGCAGTGAATATGACTTATAGTTTTCTCAGACTTTGAGTCTATTTACAGTAATTACTCTGAACCTTCAGTCCACATTAACAGTGATTTGAGCTGCAGAATGTAAATTTCAGCAAAAAATAAAAGTAGTTTCTTCAGTATTATTGTGTGGCCTCTTTCTGATGCCCTTCAGAACTAGAAAAGCCAAAAATCACATGTATGTAATTATTTCAGTACTGATATCTGTGATACCTGTGTGCAGTATTGATACTAGTTTTAGTTTCAGTCAGTATCTGGGTTTGATTTCTTGGTCCACTGAGGCAGTTCACGTGTCCCTCTGCACAACACGTCTTAAAAACAGCACAGAGACTTGAGCTTTAACAAGAACCTAATGAAGCTCCTTCCAGAAGCACAGACCAGAGTCGAAGTTTATGAATTATGCAAAGAAAAGCCTGAGCTACACAAAGGAGACAGAGCATAGAGCTGTTCACAAAACTACAGAGGGTGTTTCATCCTTTACCGTCCATGTCTCCGATCCATATCCTATTTACGCCGAGCAGAATCAGCACAAGGAGCTTCACTGAACACTGGACGGCACCGACTTTCAGGCTCCATTTGCAGAACACCTTTTATATTCTTTTCTTTGTCTTTTATCAAAGAAATTCTGGCGTCAGATCCTCTGCACGTCTGACAGGTACAGCTGAAGCTGACGGAATGAGCTCATTTACATAAAAGGCCGTGTGGAGGTTCGGTGGGACAGACGCAGGTTTATTTTTAGTTACACTGTTTATTTGTTTAAAGATTATTGTGGATCTTTTTCCAGACTTGCAGCCAGAATTTTTTATATTTATGTGGGAATTTAAGGAATCATTAAAAGTCTAATGTCAAACCAGGAAGAGCAGCTCCGCATCTGAAGCAAATCTTATTCAGGATTTAACTAACAAATAATCTAATCTAATCTAATCCAATCTAATCTAATGTAACTAAAGAACCAGACAACAGTAGATATTGGCCGGTGGGGATCTTCTAAATGACAATTTTTAGGTTATTTTTAATTCATTTTAGCTCCAAATA
Organism: Odontamblyopus rebecca; assembly: GCA_030686955.1. Classification (NCBI taxonomy): domain Eukaryota; kingdom Metazoa; phylum Chordata; class Actinopteri; order Gobiiformes; family Gobiidae; genus Odontamblyopus; species Odontamblyopus rebecca. The sequence continues at coordinate 38,442,087 of CM060667.1, forward strand.
GAAAATCCAGAGGTCTAGAGATGTTTTGTGCTTGTAGCTGAGCAGCCACAACCTAAAAATGGCAAAAGTGTTACTAAAAATGCAAAACTAAGGCCCATGTTTTTTATTTGAATATTAAAGTGTTTATATGATCCATGTTCTAATGTTTCCTCATTAAAACAGCCCTGGAGTTGTGTTTCACATGTTTAACACACAAACCTGCACATTTAGGCTGAGTTCTTCTCTCAAACAGAAAGCATTAGCTGGACTATGACATCACAAGGTGGAACAGAGCGTTTTCAGCTGTTTTTAATAAGATAATATTCTGACGTGGCTTAAACACAAGAGTATTTTGTCTAATCTGGGACCTTTAAACAGTAAATGTAGAAATATGAACATGATTTAAAGCCGGACATGTTCAACACTTTTTCACCTTCAAAAGATCAAATATTTATCTAATCGTGAAAAAAATCCATAAAAATGATGGATCGTGCTAATTCTACTTGATCATTTGAAAACATTTCTCCATCTCACGTCCGACTAAAATAAACCTCCAAATGGTGATTTCAAAATAAACCTGTGGCAGACATGAGGCTCTGAGTCTTTCATCAGGTCTGAAATGACGTTTTCAGTTCAAATCTAGTTAAAGGCTTAATGCTCACACAGATCCACTGTCCAGCTGTGAGGTCACAGCGGCGCCACTAATCAGGCCATAGACTCACATGCATGTCACCCCCGTGTTAAATAATGCCTCTGTAATCCACAGCACTGAGAACAGATTTGAGTCTGTTGAGCTGTGGCGACTTTCTGACATGTTTAACATCATTTTAATACAGCGTCAGTGAATAAGACCGAGGAACATGGATTTGCCCAAATTCTGAGTTTACTGATCTGAGGCTTTTCTGACTGAGACGCTGTTTATCATTTAAAATGAGAATTATAATTGGACTAAACTATGAACAAAAACAGAAGAGCGTCTGCAGCTCTATAAAACACTCTTCTCTTTTAGCCCTGTTATAATGTTCACTGCAAAAAACTAAATGCAGCCAAGTTAAGAGACCTGGACTAAGAAAGTTTTACCAGGAAATTTCACTTAAGTAAAATGATCTGCAGAGGAACAAGACTTTTTGTACTTGTATGAAAATACATCTGACTACATTTAAAATAAGAAAAACAACAACTTCTTGCACTTAAAATAAGAAACAAAATCCAATGTTATCAGATCATTTCACTCGTCGAGTTGAATCGGCTCAAATAAAGTCAAAGGTTCTTAATTTAAGCCATTTTAACTTCTCTAGACATAGTTTTTCTCCAGTGTTTTTCTCCAGTGTGACCTGCTCAGACACAGACCCGGGGCTGTGTTTTTCCCTCACACGTCTGAGTAACACTTTATTATTAGTCTGTACATCTCCAAATGCTCTGTTCCACCTTGTGATGTCATGAAGTGGTCGTTTTGAAGTTAACAGCTACATTTTTTTGTACTTTTTAAAGATTCCAGGGCTGAAATCATCAGTGTGGAGTTTAAAAACATAATGGAGCACTTCCTGTATCACCACATGACATCACAAGGTGGAACAGAGTGTTTTCTGTTTGAGAGAAAAGCTCAGCCTAAATATACAGGATTTGTGTGTAAAATAAAAAAGTGTGAATCAAACAAAACACAACTCCCAGTATTTTTGGTCAAATATTCAAACTCACAGTTTCCACATATATCAGAAAGAAAATATCAGAACCGACTTTAAGCCGATGATCCACTGCCCCCAGAATGAGCAGCACAACTGTCGTATAGTTCAGTATGTGAAATATGGAAGAATCATGTTTGAGGATTTACTGTCTGCACATTTTCTTTGTACTAGTGAAGAATCTTATTTTATGCACTAGAAACAAACTGCTCCAGTGTTTCACTCTTCTGTTTATTTACTGCAGCTCCTGTAGTTTTTTAATCATATTGTACATTTAGAATATTTTGGGGAAATATATGTTAGTTTCAATGTTATCGTGAATATTTTCTTCAAAACTGAAAGTCTAACACAGCAGAACAGGGAAACTTCTGGAGTATTTATAGAACCCAATATTAGACAAACTATTGAAAAAACTATTAGTGATTTTACTGTTTGAGAGAAGCTGGAGGTTCATTCTGTCAGGGTCATTTACACACCGGAAATATTTACTTTTATCTTTTTTTTTCCTCAGTCTGTTTTTCGTGGCTCTCGGGTTTCAGTTTCCAGGTGAATTGTTACCATGAGCAGGACTTTTTACTGCAAGTTTTTTGAAAAATCTACTTTTATAAAACTACTACCAAAAGGAAACAGTGAGGACAGGTCTGGAGTCTTTCTGAAGTGTTAGAAATGTTCATTTTTCAATTATTCTCTGTATTCATCATCAGTGCATCTGTCTGTGCTCTGAGGCCCAAAATCACAGCCTGAACTCTCATCATTTCTGAACTTCTGTCAATGAGAGAAGCATTTTGGGCCAATAAGAATATGTGTTGTACATGTTGTGATGCAGTGAACAGTCAGAATAACACTGCCATTACTTTGTACATATAAACTCTGTTGTTTCTTTATTCCCCACAGAAAACAGTCCTGCAGACAACAGTATGTTTACTCTAAAAACCTGGATCATAACTGTTATATCAGAACCTTCAGCCTTTTATTTAGGTGCTCAGTCGCCTGTGGGGTTCAGAATGATGAGAAATGATGACAGTCCATTTCTACAGGGATTAACAATTCTAAAATATGACATCATTTTAAAGGCAAAAAGCTTAGAACAGAAAGTTGAAACCCACAAACAACAGCCTTAGACGTCCCTGTTTACCGGGACCAGTCCCAGTGTTGAGCCCCGTGTCCTGCAGATTTATCCAAAACCACTGATTTGTCTCAGTTTTATACAAGAAATGTCCTTATTTTGGGCCAGTTTAAAACCTGTGAACAGTAAAGAGGCGAACACTGGCATCTGATGAGGTCAAATACAGAAAAGCTGCTTAAAAACGACCAAAACACAACAAAATGTGACTATTCAGACTCACGTCAGTCACGAGTGGATTCTGCAGAACATGTTCCTGAATTACGCGCTCGTTTCACAGTTTTATTATTTCCAGACACCAAAACACCGGAGATGTCCCAGTTTTGGTGTTGAAAATCTCCACAGCCTCAAACTTCGGTATCGGCTCCACTCAGCCTCAGGTGTGACCCGCGCACCGCGGCAGCGCCGTGTGGTCCGCATCCAGGAAGAGGACGCGCGTTTCCCACCACCGTATGACCATCACGCAGCCTCACGCACCCTCACGCAGCCTCACGCACCCTCACGCAGCCTCACGCAGCCTCACGCACCCTCACGCAGCCTCACGCACCCTCACGCAGCCTCACGCAGCCTCACGCACCCTCACGCAGCCTCACGCAGCAGAGAAACTCCCCTCTTATGTGGGACAAAACCACTCTGCTCGCTCGGAGTTGACTTCTTTGCTCGCGCGGAGAATGTGGACTAATGGGGGAGGGAACCTGAGGATGACGGCTATTGTGATTGGTCTGTCCTGAGACACAGGACTTTGACAGACGGCCCAAAATTTCCAAACACTGCATGACATGTGCGTTGGCCGCCACTAGGGGGAAACGCTACTTGCTCTGACGCTACATTACAGAATCTCTGTGAATACATGGGTAGAGCCAGAACCATAGATGACAGTTGAGTTTGACAGGTTTAATAATAATAATAATAATAATTAATAATAATACATTTTATTTAATAAGCGTCTTTCAAGGTACTCAAGGACACTGTACAGTAAACATAAAGTACAAACATAAATTATTAATTAAAACAAAATCAAAGGAAATAGTAATAATGTTGGTAATAATAATAAAAGATGATGATAATAATATTAATATGAACAATAATTTGGCAATAAGATTATAACACAAAATAACAGGACCATTCATAGAATAGATTTAAAATAATAAATGAATAATGAATAAATAATACATTTTTAAAATAAATGCAGGATGAAAGAAGAGCACAGCATTCCAAGACAAACACTTGCTACCCACAGTAAAATTTGGTGGTGGTTCCATCAGGCTGTGGGCCTGTGGCCAGTGCAGGGACTGGAAATCTTGTTAAAGTTGACAGTCGCACGGATTCCAGTCAGTATCAGCAGATTCTTGCGAATAATGTTCAAGAAGACAAGACAACAACCCTAAACACTGCTCAAATTCTACTAAGGCATTTATGCAGAGGAACAAGTACAATGTTCTGTAATGGGCATCTCAGTCCCCAGACCTGAATATTACTGAAAATCTGTGGTGTGATTTAAAGCGGGCTGTCCATGCTCTCGGGCTCCATCCAACTGGACTGAACTGGAGATGTTTTGTAAAGAAGAATAGTCAAAAATACCTTCAACCAGAATCCAGACCCTCATTGGAAGCTACAGGAAGAGTTTAGAGGCTGTTATTTCTGCAAAAGGAGGATCTACTAAATATTGATGTAATTTTTCTGTTGGGGTGCCTAAGTTATGCACATGCCTACTTTTGTTTAAGTAATTATTGCACTTTCTGTAAATCCTATGAAGTTCATTTCACTTCTCAAATATCACTGTTTGTCTGCTATATGATATATTTAACTGAAATTGCTGATCCGAACAACCAATGATTTATAAAGGAAAATCTTGAAAATGATCAGGGTCCAAACTTTTTCACATGACTGTATACTCCATAAACTGAACTGGCTCCCAGTTCATTTTCGTATCCAATTTTAAATTATCGTCCTTGTTTTTAAATCCCTCCACAATCTGGCCCCTCCCTCTCTATCTAACCTCCTAACTCCATACCAGCTGCCCGTAGTCTTCTCCACTGATGCACATCTGTGGACCATCCCTCAGTCTAGACTCTGCACATGGGTTTAGGGCTTTTACCTGTTGCTGGTCCTAAACTATGGAATGCCCCATTTCACTCGTCAATGCTCAAATTTGTCCACATTCAAAAGAATTAAAAGCCCACCTTTTTACCCTGGCTTATCCCAATTCCTGAATCCCAATTCATTGTTTCTCTCTCATTTTTTATATTATTTTATTTATTATTTATTTTTATTTTATTTATTTTAAAAATGTATTATTTATTCATTATTCATTTATTATTTTAAATCTATTCTATGAATGGTCCTGTTATTTTGTGTTATAATCTTATTGCCAAATTATTGTTCATATTAATATTATTATCATCATCTTTTATTATTATTACCAACATTATTACTATTTCCTTTGATTTTGTTTTAATTAATAATTTATGTTTGTACTTTATGTTTACTGTACAGTGTCCTTGAGTACCTTGAAAGACGCTTATTAAATAAAATGTATTATTATTAATTATTATTATTATTATTATTATTAAACCTGTCAAACTCAACTGTCATCTATGGTTCTGGCTCTACCCATGTATTCACAGAGATTCTGTAATGTAGCGTCAGAGCAAGTAGCGTTTCCCCTAGTGGCGGCCAACGCACATGTCATGCAGTGTTTGGAAATTTTGGGTCGTCTGTCAAAGTCCTGTGTCTCAGGACAGACCAATCACAATAGCCGTCATCCTCAGGTTCCTCCCCCATTAGTCCACATTCTCCGCGCGAGCAGAAGTCAACTCCGAGCGAGCAGAGTGGTTTTGTCCCACATAAGGGGAGTTTCTCTGCTCGCGCAAGAGCTGCTTCTACTCTCGCGAGCGTGTTTCTTTGCTCACGCGCGCAGTTCTCCGTCTCGCGCGAGCGTGTTTCTTTGCTCGCGCGCACGGTTTCGGCAGGCACGAGTAGTTTCGGCGCCCGCGAGCAGTTTCTGAACAGTTCCTGCACCTCGCATAGAGTTTCTATCGCGTGTTACTTTTGAAATTAATCTGACGCCATATGTGGTCCGCATCCAGGAAGAGGACGCGCGTTTCCCACGCAGCCTCACGCACCCTCACGCAGCCTCACGCACCATCACGCAGCCTCACGCACCCTCACGCAGCCTCACGCACCCACACGCAGCCTCACGCACCCTCCCGCAGCCTCAAGCACCCTCACGCAGCCTCACGCACCCTCACGCAGCCTCACGCACCCTCACGCAGCCTCACGCAGCCTCACGCAGCCTCACGCACCCTCACGCAGCCTCACGCACCCTCACGCACCCTCACGCAGCCTCACGCAGCCTCACGCACCCTCACGCAGCCTCACGCAGCCTCACGCAGCCTCACGCAGCCTCACGCAGCCTCACGCAGCCTCACGCAGCCTCACGCAGCCTCACGCAGCCTCACGCAGCCTCACGCAGCTCCAGAACCCCACTGACAACGGGTGTGGTCTGATTTCCGCTTTCAGCAGAACACCGCGCACTTCTGCGCGCTGTCAGTCAAATCCTGCGTCTCTCCGTGCGCAGTTTATACCGCGGATATGTTGCGTTACCGCGGCACCTCCTCGTGAGCCCGGCCCTCCCCGGCTCCCGCCCTCCCTCCCGCATCTTTCTGCAGTGCCACGCCGCGCTGACACTCGTGGTTACGGCTGGTCATAAAAACAACAGTGAGCAGGAGGAGAAAAGCCTTTACCCGCTCGCTCGCTCCGGTCTGCCGCGCGTCGCCGCCCGTGTTTACGTCTCTCCCGGGGCGCAGGTCCTCGGTTCCTTGGCGCTGGTTCCTCCTTCCTTCGCTGGTTCCTCGCCGCTGTAGGGATGCCTCTCCAGCCCCATCCTCCCTCTCTCCCGGCCCCTCCCCTCCGCTCTCCTCCTGCGCGCTCCGCCTGCGCCGGTGGACAGAAAAAGAAAAGAAAAGAAATTCACGCAAGACCTTTAAGTTAAAGGTGCAGGTCCTTCCTCTGGGGAGGGTCCGCCACATGCTTTTCTTCATGGAGATCTTTTTGCTTTGTCTGTTTCACAGTCTGATATTAAAATGTTTCTTTTATTATGGAGATCAAACCAGACCAAGTTACAGGTCAGATCTGTGGAGAGGCGACTCCGCTCACAGTCAGAACTGTTTTTCTACATATTTTTGAGCTATAAAACCAATAAAGAAGCTTCACACTTCACCTGAAACATGGGGAACTATGTTTGTACCTTTAATACAATATGATCATTTTCAAAGGTTTATGACTATTGACACTGATCTATTTATTTAACTCATTTTATTTACCAACTCTTATGTCCATTAAGTTTAACAATTAATATTTAACTGTATTTTGTTTAACTTTATACTGATTTATGTATTAGCCCGTCTATTGTCTGTGTGTTTTTACCTCTTCAGTGTCTAAAACAGGATTTAAATAATCTGCTTCTGTTTCAGGCCCAGTGAGTCACTCTGAGGCTCTTCAGTCACTGCAGCATCTGTCACACAGGGGTTTGATTATTCGGGTTTTTATTCACCAAAATGCACCAAACTGTCTCTAAATGTTGTTGAGGAGACGTCTGCCGCCTGCTCCTGTCATGAACATGTTTTTGCTTTGCCTGGAATGTTCCACAGTCTGGCATTTATTTAAGTATTAAACATGTATTTAATAACAGCTGTTTTTATTGTTTCCAAAGTTTGTTTTCTTAAACTATCATTCTTCCTGTGAGTGGGGTCGCCTCTCCACAGATCTGACTCCTAACGTGGCCTGGGGGCACTTGCTTCTTGTCTCCATGGGGTTGGAGTTAAATGCCTCATGATGGATGCAGGAAAAGCAAAAACAGGAGAACAGAGCATCATTATTCCAGCCATGTGAGGCCAACAGTCTTAAAGGTCCCAGATGACACCAAACTGAACTTTAGTCATGTTCTAATGTTCTTCTGTCATCAGAAACACTCTGGAGCTGTTCAGAAACACTCTGGAGCTGTTCAGAAACACTCTGGAGCTGTTCTGTTTCATTCACACATGTTCCATTAACACTTTATTATTGCTCTACGTCTCCAAACCCAAAATGTTCTGTTCCACCTGGTGAAGTTCACAGCCTCTTTTACTTTAGGTCAGTATAGACGGGAATTTCCAAGACTAAAATTATCCAAATGATTCTAGTGAAGGTGGAGTTTAAAACACAGGAGCACTTCCTGTATCACCACATGACATCATAAGGTGAGACTGAGTGTTTTCAGTGAGAAGAGCTCAGCCTAAATGTGCAGGTTTGTGTGTTAAACGTGTGAATGAAACAAAACACGACTCCAGATCTGTTTGATTACAACATTATAACGGAGCAGAAAATAACAGAACAGTTCGATCCTGGCCAAGTATTTTTAGATGTTGTGTCAATTGGCAAAACACTTAAGCCCTAAGAACATCACTCTGGCCTCATCTGCTCCAGTCGATAAGAGCTCCACATGTGCAGCTGTGTAAGTTTCTCCATTTCCCCTTCAGCCATTCTCAGGTCACACTTCAGTGCTTAATTCATTTTTCCTAATGCAGCAGCGTGCAGTCACTGTGCACGTTTGGCAGGGGCTTCCTGCCAGGCGCAGTCACTGTGCACGTTTGGCAGGGGCTTCCTGCCAGGCGCAGTCACTGTGCACGTTTGGCAGGGGCTTCCTGCCAGGCGCAGTCACTGTGCACGTTTGGCAGGGGCTTCCTGCCAGGCGCAGTCACTGTGCACGTTTGGCAGGGGCTTCCTGCCAGGCGCAGTCACTGTGCACGTTTGGCAGGGGCTTCCTGCCAGGCGCAGTCACTGTGCACGTTTGGCAGGGGCTTCCTGCCAGGCGCAGTCACTGTGCACGTTTGGCAGGGGCTTCCTGCCAGGCGCAGTGTCGGTTTGCAGGTGCCAAAAGACACTGACAAAGTGAAGCCATTTAGCTAATAAGAAACAGGATCATATCTCAGCAGAATCGTGCGTCTGTGGGTTTTAGGGGAATGAAAACGCTCCAGTGATGAGCAACTCAAAACTAAACATCTTTACATCTGTTGAATGGGGAAAAGTGCTTCAAACAACAGCAGAAACCTACAAACAACAGGACACATCTGAAAGGGCTTCTGGCAGGAGGAAGCAGTATTTTTATCAAAACCAAAGCTGAATTTAAAGGTGCACTGGGTAACTTTTCTAGTGCACTGGGTAGAGGATCCACTAACTGCTCGTTTGCATTGAGATGTCTTTGGTTTTTCTGGAATTTTCTACAGCACAAAGAAGAAACAAGCAAGTCTACGAGGCCGAGTTACAGGTCAGATCTGTGGAGAGGCAATGAAATGCATGATGATTTTAAGGTATTTTTGAGCAATGAAAATACCTGTAAGTTACGTAAGACAGATTTTATAGGTTTTGTGTCATATTGTGGAACATTTGAGGAAAAGCAGCAACATCTAAATGGAGACAATTCGGTGGCAGATCCTGGAGGAAAAGTTCCATAGTGCAGTTTTAACTTTTAACACCACAGCAGCTGCTCTAAAGGTCTTTTAGCCCTGAAATCAGATTCCAGTTGTTTTTCAGAGCTTTGTGTGGTCCTGGAGTGGATCCTGTTAAACTCCCAAAGGACCGAGTTCCATCTGCAGCAGAATCTGTTTCCACACAGACCAGAGGCTCCGGAGCTGCTGATGTGAGACTGTTACACGACTGAACAACAGACACGACCAATGACTGCTCTGAACAACAGACACGACCAATGACTGCTCTGAACAACAGACACGACCAATGACTGCTCTGAACAACAGACACGACCAATGACTGCTCTGAACAACAGACACGACCAATGACTGCTCTGAACAACAGACCTGCAGATTATTCACATTCACTACAGGATCAAATATGTGGACGTGAGCAAAACCAAACCAAAGCAAAGACAAAAGCAAAACTAAAACAGTAATAAAAAATATTATTCTCACTGTTTTACTACTAAATCAAATCAGGAGCCACAATCACACCGTCATCCTGTTTGTAAAATTATAAAAAATAAAAATCACTGCAGCTTTTCAGATGGAGGATTCACCTTGTACTTGTTACTATGATGTTTTTGCTTTGGTCCATAACAGGAGTCTTTGCATTTCAGTCTTAAAATGTTCCTATTAACCCACTCTACACAATCCTGGTGTTTTTATTACACTATTTTGTCCATAAATAATATAATATTCCGAATATGGAACTCAGCCCCAAATTTGCCACTATAGCTGCTACTCTCACTGAGCTTCATTTGACTGGAGACACTTCTTTAGAGTCTAGAGGTTGTTTATTTAAAGATAACTGGTCAAGTCAAATTATCTTCCTGCTTGGACAGATCATTTCACAGCTTTTAAGTCCTTTTCTGATAGATTTAAGTGTTTATATCTGACATTTTGGCCGAGCTTTTTGCACTGTGACTGTGGAGATGTTTCTGCTTCTCTGAATCTTCCATTATTCAAGTACAAATGTACAAATGTGGACAATACACAGAAGCATTTTTATGGAGTTTGGCCTCGTCTTTCCACAGATCAGACCTGTAACTTGACCAGAAGGTATCACCCGCGTGTCTAGGAGATAAATATGTTGTGTAATGCCATACTGCGGAACATTCCAGGCAAAGCACATACCCATATTACTCTTTGGAGACAGACTATGATGCACTGTCCACCAGAAAGGTTCCACAGTGCATCTTTAAAGTCTAAAGTGCATTAACATGACTTGAGGTATGATTGAGGTGAAACATGTTACGGGATAAATGGTGTTTCACGGAGTTTTACTGTGTTTTACGGTGTTTACGGTGTTTACTGTGTTTTACGGTGTTTTACGGTATTTTACGGTATTTTACTGTGTTTTACAGTGTTTTACTGTGTTTTACGGTGTTTTACTGTGTTTTACGGTGTTTTACGGTATTTTACGGTATTTTACGGTATTTTACGGTGTTTTACGGTATTTTACGGTGTTTTACGGTATTTTACGGTATTTTACGGTATTTTACGGTGTTTTACGGTGTTTTACGGTGTTTTACGGTATTTTACGGTGCTTTGCGGTGTTTTACGGTGTTTTACGGTGGACCGTAAACACCACAGGGGCAAATGCTGCTCATCTGAACACACGAGCTCTGCTTGGACTCAGGGCTTTGCAGTGTTTCTGTAGCCGAGCGAACAAAGACTGAGGAGCAGATGGAGCTGAGCTGTGATTAGCAGGAGGAAGAGGAGGAAGAGGAGGATGAGGAGGAAGAGCTGCTGATCTTGTACCAAACTAAATGTAAAAGGAGCTGCTCATTTGAAAACTACCGCTTCACAAGGAACGAAGCATTTTGAGCTCAGGAGATGTAGACAAACGGATAATAAAGAGTCATTTAAATGTGTGAATGGACCAAAACACAACTCCAGGTCTGTTATTACATTATAACCTGGGTTAAAGCTCCTAAGAATCCATTTAGGCTAATATAGGTCCTTTAAGTAATAACATCATATGATCTTTTTTTTTCTGTTCTAACACTCACACTGATTTCTTTGCAACCTCCCATTTTTTATTCATGAAGCATTGATGAAAATTCTCTACATAAGTGGGAGGAGGGACATGAGATTATTGTGCAGTGAGTTTACTCCTGATTTACACTTGGTCTGGTCCTGGTCTAATCCTAGTTTAGTTTTAGTCCAGTCCAGATTAAGTTTGTGGTCTATTCATGGTTTAGTCTTGGTCTAGTCCTGGTTTAGTTCCTGCTTAAGTCCTAGTTTAGCCCTAACTCTAACCCTCCTTTAGTTTCAGTTTTCTATTGTTCATTGTATTGTTGTCCTAAACCAGGCTTATAAAAGACATAAACTAGATTTACAGTAGAATTAAACCAGGATTAGGACTAAACAAAGATCATCCAATGCTAATCCAGGCTAATCCAGTCATATTTCAGTGCAGAAACAGCAGAACTGAATGGCTGATAGTTCAGGACTGGCTCTGCTCTGTCCTGTGGTTCGATGCTTATTGGATTCCTGCTCCATTCCCACAGCAGCAGCTCAAATGGCTGCAGAGACCGGCCATTAAAAGTCCATCAGTCTGCACTAAGGAGCCGCACACGCTGCACAGCATTAGCCCAGAGATTCTGCCCAACAAACACTCATCATTTCTGTAGTCAGTCCATAAAATCATGGAGCATTTAGTGAGACGACAAAACAAAGGCGTTTAAGTCATAAGTATCAGATTCTCTTGTTTTAAGAACATTTACTCCACAATTATTCTACAAAAATGCACTAGAAAGATGATTAAGATTCTCTGATTGGGAAATAATGCTATAGAGAAAAACTATAGTGCAGTAAAAAAAAACTTGGCCTTGCTGAGGTATTTTTCTCCTGTAGATTTTGTGTCAGTTCAGCTGCTCTTTGTTCAGTGCATTTACAGCAGCAAATATACTTATTATAATAAACAATAAGACAGAGAGAAACAGAGAGACAAAAAGAAAGAGAAATAGAGATACAGATGTTGGTTCCCTCTAGTGTTACTACAGAATAAATTCTGCTAATATTATAAAATAGTGAGAGTTCTGTGTCAGGTTCTTTTTTATTCCTGTTTTTTAGTTAAACTGATTTACTAATGGAATAAGTCTGGAAGAGAAGGAGGGGAGAGGGAGGGAGAGAAGAGAGAGAGAGAAGAGAGATGGGGAGAGAGGAGAGAGAAAAAGGGTAAGATGGAGGGGAGAGAGAGAGAGAGAGAGAGACAGTAATAATAATAATAATAATAAATTTTATTTATAACTCACTTTACATTTGACACCAAATCTCAAAGTGCAAAAAGACGTTAAAAACAGAAGACAATTAAACATCAATTTAAAAGCAATAAAACAATAGCAGGTATTTATCTGTAGGTCTGTTAAACACATCCACCGTCTGTGGAGCCCTGAGGTGGTCTGGGAGGGTGCTCCACCCGCCCTGTCACCCATGGTGTTGAGCCGTGTCCTGGGCAGGACCGGTGCTGTTGGCCTGAGCAGGTCTTAGTGGAGGTGTGAGGAGCAGTTCAGTGAGGTAAGTGGGGGCCGCACCCTGGAGACAGTGATGGGTGAGCGACAGGACTTTGTATTGAATACAGAAGTGGATGAGGAGCCAGTGCAGGGAGTGAAGAACAGGGGTGATGTGCTCGTGTTCACCCTCATCAGGACCCTGGCAGCGCTGGTTTGGACAAACTGGAGCTTTTGGATGCTCCTGCCAGGGATCCTGATGAGGAGTGAGTTACAGTCGTCCTGGAGGAGACACAGGCCTGGATGAGCTTCTCTGCAGCAGCGAAGTTTGGAGATGTTACGGAGGTGAAAGAAGGCAGATTTGCAGATGGAGGTGACATGATTGTCAAAGGAGAGGTGAATATGACCCCCAGGTTTGTCACAGAGGGAGAGAGAGGGAACGGTGAGACCGAAAAATGAAACAGAAGTGACTGGAGAGGAGCGGAGATGAGGAGAGGGGATGACTTCTGTTCTGGAGACATTTAGCTGCAGGAAATTTGGACTCAACCAGGAAGTGAGAGAGAAAGAGAGGGAGGAGGAGAGAAGAGGGAGAAGGAGAGGGAGGGGGAGAGAAGAGAGAGAGAAGGAGAGGGAGGGGGAGAGAAGAGAGAGAGAAGGAGAAAAGAGAGAGGGACAGAGAGAGGGAGAGAAAAGAGAGAGAGCGCAAGGAGAGAGTAAAAAAGAGTAAGAGGGAGAGAAAGAGAGAGAGAGCCAACGAGACAGACAGAAAAAGAGAGGAAGAGATGAGAGAAGAGAAAGAGAAAAAAGAGTAAAAGGGAGAGAAGGAGGGGGAGGAGAAGGGAGAGGGAGAGAGGGACAGCGAGAGGAGAGAGAAAAGAGTAAGAGGGAGAGAGGGGGAGGGAGGGAGAGACACAGAGAGAGAGAAGAGCAAGAGAGGGAGAGAGAGAAGAGAGAGGAGAAAGAAAAAAGAGTAAGAGGGAGAGAGAGAGAGACTGAGACAGACAGACAGAAAGAGAGGGAGAGGAAGGGGGAGAGGGAAGATAAAGAGAAAAAAGAGTAAGAGGCAGAGAAGGAGGGGGAAGAAAAGAGAGAGGGAGAGAGAGAGAGACTGAGACAGACAGAAAGAGAGGGAGAGGAAGGGGGAGAGGGAAGATAAAGAGAAAAAAGAGTAAGAGGCAGAGAAGGAGGGGGAAGAAAAGAGAGAGGGAGAGAGAGAGGAGAGAGAAAAAGAGTAAGGGAGGGTTGAGAGAGAGAAGGAGAGGAAGGGGGAGAGAAAAGAGAGAGAGAGAGAGACAGAAGTGAATGCTTCAGGAAAAAGAAAACTGGACCTTCAGGATGGGATGAAACAAAACTGATCCTGTGTTTCCTTTAACAACAGTCACAGGAGGTTTTGTCCATTTCTCTTTTTTACACCAGATGCCCTTCCTCCAGCTGATTACAGTAACTAAGAACATGTGGAATTCTGTTAAAACTGTTCCTTTTCGGTGCTTTGACTAAATAACTTGATCTGAAAATAAATTCATAAATAAAATGAGTGAAACACAAAACACTATTTACTGTTCTGATAATACAAAACATGTTAGATGTAAGAAAAGCTCATGGAGCAAAGAGCAGAAGAGCTGTAAATGCATTTGTTTCCTGCAGATGGTAAAAGGACAAAACAAAACCAAGATCCTGTAGTTTTCATTTGGTGTTTTTATTGATACGTTCAGGTCCATATTTATTTCATCTTATTTGCAAAAACATTTCATCAACATGAGCATAAATACAAAGAAAATGAATGTGTCATTGGCACATGTGGAGACGCAGTCGACTTCAATCCCTTTACATAAGAAACAGGGATCCAGCCCCTTCAACAAGAAGAATTATGAAAATACTCATAAGTCTATAACAAGTCTTTGCATTGAAAGATCTCCAGGAAGAAGTGAAGTAAACTTTGGACACACTTTAGTGCAATAATTTAAAAAACTATTTCAAAAGTCTCATGATTGGAGTATAAAAAGGACTAAGTGCAGCTTCAGAGAATCAGAATGAGCTGCAGCGACACCTAGTGGTAAAAACAGCAACATCCGCCTGAAGACGTCATGAATTGCAAAAAACAAAATCGTATTTACTGCGCACAGATCAAACACAACAACACGACCACAGAAGAAACGCCCAAGAAATAAATATGAAAATAACTTTTGATTTATTTATGTATTTCTTTATGTATTATTATGTGTATATTATTATTATTATTATTATTATTTTATTATTATTTTTAAATTTCATTTTAAAGATGAACTATGTCACTTTTCTTGTGGATGGTCTACGTGCTTGTCTCCATGGAGATTTGTTAGGAATGTTCATCATTACAATGGTATTAAACTTATATATCCATGGAAACAAGCCCCGGGACACGTTACGAGTCAGATCTCTGCAGCGCTGACCCCAGTAACAATGAGCCTGTACATTTTTTCACTGTATTTTTGAACAATAAAACAACAAGTAATTTACTAAATGCAAAACAGATCAGTTTAATGCCATACTGTGGAATATTCCTGGCAAAAATAACCACCACCAGTAAAGTTACATAGTGCATCTTTACAGTTTGTGGCTAAAATACTTTAACTACATGGCCACAATACAGGAAAATCATAATGTTTGTTTGATCCATGTACAGTAACATTATAACATAAGTTCATCTTTGGTACAAGACGCCGCCTCAAAGTCCATATGCAAATTCCTCATTTTAAGCATAAAATATAATAAATAAAAATAAATCTTGCGAGGAAGATGAGTCCATATTGATCCTTTTTGATTCACAGGTGTAAAGTCTTATGATATGATCCATATACATTTACTTTCTCTGCTCTTCTCCAGGGACAAAGTACGGGTTTGCATGTCCTTGGACTAGATACGAGTACCGTGAAGTGTTTTTGCCTTTAAACGTCTTCATGTCAAGATCGTAGGACCCCGTCTAGAAAGAAACAGAAGTTATAAATGTCAACTGTCTCTTTTTACGCAGTCGCTCAAAAAACAAACAAACAAAAAAAAAAAAAAATGCATGCAAACCTCTTCAAAACACCAAAAATTAACACATGATTTCAACATGCCAGTCCACCTTTACCAGATTACTGTATTTTCACTCATGAGAAATAAACCAAAGATTAAACAGAACAGAAACAAAAGAAAAACACACAAAGGTTTTTCTTTCACCAGGAAACCCCAGGTCCAATGTCTAAATCGACCAGCAGGGGGCGCCAAGGCAAATTAAAAGTCTGAAAGCAAAGCTGAGCCTTACCTTTTTCCATCCGCTGAGGTTCAGCTGAAATCAATAAAGCAACACTGGGAGTCAGGCCAAGCAGGGCCGGGGGGGGGGGGGGGGGGGAGCGGGGGCAGGGGCAGGGGCGGGGCAGGGGCAGGGGCAGGGGCTGTTAGCTGTGAGAATGATTGGGTCAAGGGGCGACTACGCACAAAAGTTACACATCACTGGGACACGAAGCACTGGATCATATAAATGTTGAGACGGGGGTTAATTTCATTGTAATATTAGTTGAGTTAGTTCAGTATTAGTTTGTTATTGAAGATTTTGGAGAAAAGAAATGTAAATGAATGGCCCTGTCTGACCCCGTCTGACCCTGTCTGACCCTGTCTGACCCTGTCTGACCCCGTCTGACCCCGTCTGACCCTGTCTGACCCCGTCTGAACCTGTCTGACCCTGTCTGACCCTGTCTGACCCTGTCTGACCCCGTCTGACCCCGTCTGATCCCGTCTGACCCCGTCTGACCCTGTCTGACCCTGTCTGACCCTGTCTGACCCTGTCTGACCCTATCTGACCCTATCTGACTTCTGTGACCTTTAAGACGTGGTATAAAGTTGTTTCCTCATCAAAAACAGACCTTTAGTTGTGTTTTGTTTCATTCACACATGTTTGAAAACCCTGTATTATTCGTCTGTCCACATCTCCACAGCTCAAAATGCCCTGTTCCACCTTGTGATGTCATGAAGTGGTAGTTCACCACGATCGTTTACCTTTTGTTCACTGCAGAGAAGCAGTTCCAGGGCTGAAATCATCCAAATGATTCTAGTGAAGGTTTATAGAAAACACATCGGAGCACTTCCTGTATCACCACATGACATCACAAAGTGGAACAGTGTTTCCTGTTTGAGAGAAGAACTCAGCCTAAATCTGCAGGTTCGTGTGTTAAACGTGTGTGAAAGAAACAAAACACAAGTCCAGATGTGTTTGTGATGAGGAAACGACATAATAACAGAAAATAGTGGAATTTGGGCCTTTAACAAAATGAAAAGTTGCACAAATCAGAAGTCGATGTACTGTAGGTTTTCTAGTGGCAGCTCCATCGTCGCTTCCTGCATCTTTACATAAGACGCTTCACTCAACAAGTGAAACCTTTTTTATCAAACTGTCTTGACCAGGTTAAAATTTTGCCATTTAAAAAGTCGGGCATTAAACCTCAGTTCACTTTTCTGGACCCTGAGTCTGACCACACGATACTTATCACGATAAATCCAAATATAAAACAATGGATAATATATCGAGATTTATGAATAATTACTTCAGATCATATTGTCAACGGCACCTTCACAAACTGTATGAAATATAATTTATTCCCTTTTTTAAATCATGAGAACAGTGAAAGCAGCTGATGAAGTTTAGTGAAAAATATTCTTCAGATGCATTTTGAATCGATTGGAGAATTGTGCAGTGAAGAATCACGATAAATCCATAAATCACTGACATGATTTTTTCTTACACACAAACACAAACTAAAGTGTGATTCTGTCTGCAGGGACAGAAGAGCTTCTGTATCCCAGGTTTAGTGACATCCTCTGGAAAACTCCATTTCTATTTTATTTCTGCCTCTTCTCTTTTAACCTGATGATGATTGTTTATGGTTTCCTTATTCTGTAAAGCACTTTGAATGAGTTTAGGCAAAATTGTGCTGAACAAATAAAATTAATAAACTACACCACAACTCACCAGGCCGACGGCTGTTTTTGTTTACCCAGGTTCTGCTGCTGCCCCCTTCTAAATACCTCTGCTCAAATATCTGTACAAATACCCAGAACAAATACCTGTACCCCTGTACACCTGTACCCCTGTACACCTGTACCCCTGTACCCCTGTACCCCTGTACACCTGTACCCCTGTACACCTGTACCCCTGTACCCCTGTACACCTGTACCCCTGTACACCTGTACACCTGTACCCCTGTACCCCTGTACCCCTGTACCCCTGTACCCCTGTACACCTGTACCCCTGTACACCTGTACACCTGTACCCCTGTACCCCTGTACCCCTGTACACCTGTACCCCTGTACACCTGTACCCCTGTACCCCTGTACACCTGTACCCCTGTACACCTGTACACCTGTACCCCTGTACCCCTGTACCCCTGTACACCTGTACCCCTGTACACCTGTACCCCTGTACACCTGTACCCCTGTACCCCTGTACCCCTGTACACCTGTACCCCTGTACCCCTGTACACCTGTACCCCTGTACACCTGTACACCTGTACCCCTGTACACCTGTACCCCTGTACCCCTGTACACCTGTACCCCTGTACACCTGTACCCCTGTACCCCTGTACACCTGTACACCTGTACCCCTGTACCCCTGTACACCTGTACCCCTGTACACCTGTACACCTGTACCCCTGTACCCCTGTACACCTGTACCCCTGTACACCTGTACACCTGTACCCCTGTACACCTGTACCCCTGTACACCTGTACCCCTGTACCCCTGTACACCTGTACCCCTGTACACCTGTACACCTGTACCCCTGTACACCTGTACACCTGTACCCCTGTACCCCTGTACACCTGTACCCCTGTACACCTGTACCCCTGTACCCCTGTACACCTGTACACCTGTACCCCTGTACACCTGTACCCCTGTACACCTGTACACCTGTACACCTGTACACCTGTACCCCTGTACCCCTGTACACCTGTACCCCTGTACACCTGTACACCTGTACCCCTGTACCCCTGTACCCCTGTACACCTGTACCCCTGTACACCTGTACCCCTGTACCCCTGTACACCTGTACACCTGTACCCCTGTACACCTGTACCCCTGTACACCTGTACCCCTGTACCCCTGTACACCTGTACACCTGTACCCCTGTACACCTGTACCCCTGTACCCCTGTACACCTGTACCCCTGTACACCTGTACACCTGTACCCCTGTACCCCTGTACACCTGTACCCCTGTACCCCTGTACACCTGTACCCCCCTACACAAACCTGGGGCAGGACGGTACCTGCAGGACTCTAACTTCTGTGTCATCCTCTTGTAAACTTCTATGTGAATGAAACTATGCCGTGACTCACCAGACCGTTGGTGTGGTTGTTTTTCTCTGCCAGGTTCCTGGAGTTGCCCCCTTCCCTCAGCTCTATGGAGGGCTCCCTGTGGGCCGAGGCTCTGGGGATGTGGGGGACGTCTATGGGCCAGTCATGGCTGGTGTTGCTGACTGAGTACGGACTGTCGAAGTGCGGATCGCTCTTAGAAGAACTGCAGCACTTCCTGGTGTCACAACAAAGAAGATTAGTTACACTTTTTTATACTTAACCCTGAAGACCTACAGTGTCGTACACGATACAGAGGAATATGTTTCTATAACCGCAGAACTTTCTAACGGTAAAAGTCAGAAACGTCCTTTTCCCCTCTGAAGGTGCAGACATAGAGGTTTCCGTACATTTCTGCGGCTTTATCCTACGTCACACTCACGCTGTGTGATGACGGGAGCAAAACGAGTGTCCAATAGGAACTTTGTTTTCCCCAAACTCATGCGCTCCGTCCATTTTGATGGAGCCAAACTTTGCCAAAGAGTGAAGTGAGTCAAGATGGTCGACTCCTCTGACTGTGTGTGTTTATAACGAGGGAAAAAGTCGCTCTAAGTGGAGTTAATTCTCACACACATGGAAAATGACACATCTTGGTGTGTGTAATTGTGCATCTCTTTCTATTTTTATTTAAAGGTTTATTTCAGTCCAAATGAACAAATCCAAATGTAATTTCCACCCTGGAAATGCAGAAGTGCTGTGGCTCTGGCCCTGGACCTGACAGGAGCTGTTTCCAGGACTGGACCAGGAAAGTCATGGAGCCACTGCACTTTTTTTGTTTTTAGGGCAATAAGGAGATTTTTAATTTACTTACAGACTTGAGATTTTGCATTTTTGTAGCTAAGGCCCTAAATTAAGCATTTTTATGTCCAAAAATTTGTTTGTTTGTTGTTTATGTTTGCTGTGGGTTTTGTATAAAAGAGTGAATTTTATTTTCACTTTTTTTCATCTCTGTTTCTGGTCCTGTAGCTTTTCTCACAGCCTCATGACACAACTACAGCAGCAGATTGTGAAATAACAGGTTGGACTGAACAAAAGGAGGTAGAACACTTCATTAGGGGTAAAAGGGGCAGTTTTAAAAGCAAAATGAAGAAAAAAATCCGAGCGAGGACAAATATAGTAAAACTGCCTCAGGTCTTCAGGGGTTCTGTTCGGTTCTAACTCACCAGATGCTGTAGATCAGAAGAATCAGGATCAGCAGGAGCAGGAGTCCCCCCAACACACAGGAAATCACCACCACAGCCAAGAGCGACGCTGAGGGACACACACCAGGTTTATGGATCAGTATAAATGCATTAGCACAGCTGCTCCAGTGTGAACACACCTGAACTGTGATACAACTGAAGAACATGTAAAGGATAAATGATCATATTACTAACAAAAACCCTTAAAGGTGCACTGTGTAACCTTCTTTTGTGCAACAATAAGCCTGATTAGCTTCTGTATTAATTATTACGAGAGAAAACGCTGTGTAAAAGATTCATTTTTTTTAGCAGCTTTAAATCTTATTATCTTGAAAAGAATAATTAAAAATCAGGTTCAGACCCTTTAAACAGAAAATAATGCTAAAAAAACTACTACTATGCATATAAATACTTGTTACATGGTACTGGATGCTATTTCTTTACCTACAGTATTCCGTAGTATGGCATTAAACTTTTAAATCTCCATAGAAACAAGCAGACGCCACCAGGCTATTTTCCAGGTCAGATCTGTGAAGAGGCGACCCCCTCTCACAGTAAGAATGCAGGTTTAAAGGTATTTTGGAGCACGATAAACACCCAGAATGGAATAACTGCATCTTATATACATTTAATCCAGTATTGTGGAACATTGCAGGCAAAGCAATAGCACCTCCAGTGTGAAAAGTTACACAGTGCACCTTTAAGCAGAATCCCCCCCCCCACAAAATGTTAAATATGGTCAAGAAACACAAACTTTAATAAAGAAGTAGCTGGATTAAACACTTTAGTTTGTATTTATAATGAGTCAGAGAAGTTATATTCAACTCCCTACAGCTCAAATCTCACTGTGGAGCAAGAAAAAAACAAAAAAACAACAACTACAAAGAAAAAGTATCACAATAAATACTGAGCCTCAAAAATGGCCGTTCCTCTGTATCGTATTATTTCTCGTGACAGGTCTGTGTATGTGTTAGACTGGAACTTACAGTCGTTGCAGTTGAATCCAGCGTAGCCAAAGGAACATCTGAAGGAAAAAGAGAAAAAAAGAAAAAGAAAAAAATTGAGTGCGTTGTTAGACCACTACCACTAGGGGGAGCCACACACTTAACTTGTTTTTATTATTATAGGAGTTGTTCTTGGTTATTACGGCGAATTAAACTGTAATTATTATAAATTGTTATGACATTTTTGCACTTGTCAATGAATAAAGAAGTAAATGATGAAAACATAAAACTCTAAGTACATTAGTTTTAGTTTAATTCATGCATCTCTCTTAAAGGTCCTATATTATATCAAATTGACTCTTTGTGAGTTTTAAGCCACATTATAATGTTATATAAATTACCCAAATGATTCTAGTAAAGGTCTATGGAGTTTAAAAACACAGTGGAGCACTTCCTGTATCACCACATGACATCACAAGGTGGAACAGGGTGTTTTTGAGGGAAGAACTGGACCTAAATATGCAGCGTTTGTGTGGTAAAAATCTGAGCCTAGTGTAACACCCTAAACCTTCACCTGATCCAACAGCAAATATTCCTCCAGGTTTGGGCTCATTTTCTCCAAACTTTTATTATTCACATGACAAAGTCACACAACAAAGACGAGCAGAAGGAGAAGCAACAGTACAGGGAGTTATTGTAGGAGTAGAAGAAGTTGTAGTAAAAGTAGTAGTAAAAGTAGTAGTAGTAGTAGAAGTTATAGTAGTAGTAGCTGTTGTATTAGTAGTAGTAGAAGTTGTATTAGTAGTAGTAGAAGTTGTAGTAAAAGTTGTAGTAGTAGGAGAAGTTGTAGTAGTAGAAGAAGTTCTTGTAGTAGTAGTGATAGTAAAAGTATTTCTTATAGTTTTTGGTCACAGGCTTCACTTCTTCCACTTGTGCTAATGTGTTAATATCAGTCAAGTTTAATAAAAAAATCACTAAAAATGAGTTACTCACGGTTGACACTCGTCTCCCACTGCCCTCTGACCACTGGGACAGGCTGAAGGCAGAAAATATCAGAAAACAGGGACATTTAGAACAACACTGGCCACATTTAAATATTCAAACGGATGTATTTTATTTTAATGCTCAGAATGGTCCTGTGTCACGGGGAATCTGTAATATTCACTTTAAAGGGCTCATGTTACACTGTCTTCTGATCTGTTCTAATGTTTTTCCTCATCACAAACCTGGACTTGAGTTTTTGAGCTCTTCTTTCCAACTAAAAACACTCTGTTCCACCTTGTGATGTCATGTGGTGATACAGGAAGTGCTCCACTGTGGTTTTAAACTCCATAAACCTTCATTAGAATCATTAGGATCATTTCAGCCCTGGAATTGCTCAGCTCTATGAGCTAAAGCAAAAAGGAGCTGTGAACTTAAAAACTACCTCTTCATGACATCACAAGGTGGAACAGAGAGTTTTGAGCGTTGGAGATGTAAACAGACGAATAATAAAGAATTAAACAGAGTCTGAGTGATGATTTTAAAAAGTCTGACATCGCTGAAGCCTTTAAAAGAAGCTGTAAGTCTCTGGAGTGAATAATGATGTGTTCAGTTCTGTATTTGTCTCTTAAAGGTGCAGAAAGTCGCAGGTGAAACTGTAAAAACAAACTGTTCAGACGCTGTTTTTCTTTCTGTGACAGTTTAATTTTGGCGTCAGAAGCACTTTTCCTTCAGCCTGATCCTTGGGGCTGTGGCCTGGGTTTGTTCTGTCGGCTGCAAAACGACAGAATAAACTACGAAAGGATTAAACACGTGTGAATGAAACACAACAGCAGGTTTGATTCTCAGATACGGCCTTTAAAGGTGCAGTACGGAACATTCTGCAGGCGGCTCCTGCTCGTTTTACGCCGTGTGGAACAAGCCGCTTTTCCAGGCCGAATAAGAGTCGGGACGTACAGTTTCCTGTTCTTCAGTGACATAAACACAACAATGAGCTTTCGGTTTTGTCTCTTTTTTGGCGAAAAAGTTACACACTGTAGCTTTAAGTATGTGCACTGCAAAAACAAAATCCAAGTGCTAAAATGACTTGGATTAAGAAAGTTTTACCAGGATTTGAGTAAATTTCACTTGAGTAAAATGATCTGCAGAGGAACAAGACTTTCTGTACTTAAAATATGAAAATACATCTGACTGCACTAAAAATGCACTGTTTGCACTTCAAATAAGAATGTTGCTTGAATTAAGAAAAAAAAACACTTATTCCACTGGCAGATCATTTCACTTCCCAACATGAATTCACTCAAATAAAGTAAAATGTTCTTAATTTAAGTCCTTTTAACTCACCTACAGATTGTTTTTTCCCGTGTGGATTATGGCCCCACACAGTCACCTCTATTTACTGCTTTTATTTAAAACTACAGATACTCTGAGTCAAAATATTTCAGGATTATTTTCTATACATTTTAACACATTAACTTAAAATGTATTTAAAGAGACATCAAAAACTTGAGGTTTTGGTTTCCTTCATTTGGATTTTTCTGATATTTTTGGCTGATTCCTCCTTGACTATTAATTAACTTAGTGACTAATATTGTTCAAAGCAGATTTATACTGTGTATTAATCTGACATATGTTCATCACTTCATGAATCATTCTGAAGTAACAGTTTTTTGGCGGCTCATAATAAATCTTTATAAAGTGCTGATGGGAAAGTGGAGCTCAGAGGCTCTTTTACTGTTTGCTCCAGTGGCTTCAGTCCTGAACAAGTGCGATTCCCCCAGACGTCTCCGGGGAAACGGCTGAATTAAAACGAAATAAATTTGAGAGATAAATGATAAAAAGGTCAGAGGTCGTGGAGCTGAAAAGGCCGGGATCTCGACCTCGGTCCGCCGCTCGCTCCCTGTTGCTTCACCGCCTTTTCTCACACAAAACTGTGACGACGAGGCAAAGAAAACGGAGTCACTGCGTCTTTAAAAAGCTGTGGGGCTTAAACTCGGCGGGGCTCCAGCTTTCATCTTTAACACACTTTGGCCAAATACAGTAAGTGACGAAGTACATTCAAGAATAGAAGACGTCAGGAGAAGATTTTAAAGGTTTCTCGCAGTTCAGTTTAAAGACTTTAGGCTCCAGAAGACGTCTGTGAACCAAAACTATTCACTACAAATGGGCTAAAATTTATAATATTGACATTTTAAATGCAGAATTTTGTCCAAATACTATAAATTCTGGGGTCATTTGTCACAAATGATCAGGTTCATTATTTGTAGATATTATGATGATAATACAAAGTAATTATAATCCCATGTAATTAATAGGGAAAAGTGGCTTTTTGTAAGAATGAGGTAATTGGTCTGAAAAGAAAAAAGCTGTAATATCCGATCCCTTCACTGGTGACAAGTCCTAAAGTGTCTATAACAGAGATGAACCCACTGCTAGAACAGAAAAGAGCTAATAATTCTACAGTCAAAGGCATTTTTGTCTCATAAATCAAACTCCTCGTGGGAATATTTAGTCAGTTTCCCTCTAAACTGATATAAAAACATCTAAATCCATTATATCAAGTCCTATAAAGGTCCTATTTTATGCTAAATTGACTCTGGTGAGATTTAAGCCGTGTTATAAAGTTGTTACCTCCCCAAAAACATACCTGACGTCGTGTTTTGTTTCATTCTGGTTTATTACTCTGTATCAAAATGCTCTGTCCCACCTTGTGATGTCATGGAGTGGTAGTTTTCAAGTTAACAGCTCCTTTTACCTTTTGTACGGCAGAGATGGGCAATTCCACGGCAGAAATTGTCCAAATGATTGTAGTGAAGGTGTGTGGAGCACTTCCTGTATTACTGCATGACATCACAAGGTGGAACGGAGTGTTTTCAGTGTTTCAGGGAGGAGAACTCAGCCTAAGCAGGATTTGTGTGTTAAACGTGTGTGTGGGTGTTTTAGATGAGACAACAGTGTAATATGGGCCCTTTAAATGATTATAGATGATGTGTTTGCTGTACCTGTGCAGCTGGTGTTGGAGGAGTAGAGCTGGTTCATGGTGACGTATCCGGGTAAACAGGAGCACTGGGCCTGCTCATTGTTCACACTGCAGGAGGTGGTTCTGAGGTCACAGGGACTCAGGTCTCCAGCCTGGCACAGGTCTGCAGCTAATGCAGCAGAAACATCACAGAAAACATTAGTCAAGTAATATTCATCTGTATAAACCATTATTTGAAGTAGTGGCAATTTAAAAAGAAAAAGAGATTGGAAATATTTTTAAGCAGCAGAACCAACGTAAAAAAAGGATTTTCTACCATAGTTAAACTGACTTGAATTAAGCAGATTCATCTTAAAAGATCAATTTTAAGACTTTTTTACTTAATAAGATGAGATTTTTTTACTTGTTTCAAGATATTTCATCCTGATTTATCTTATCTCGATATTACAACTTATTCTCAGCACTTTTTATATGAACTCAGTCCAGGTTAAGCCTCTTTAACTTCCTTCTCAAACCAATAAGGGGAAAAATCTGTCCATAAATACTTGAAACTCGTGTTTTCTGCTTAGAACAAGATTCATATTTCATCTTGTTTTAAGAAAACTTGGTAAGTGAAAATTTCTTACTGCACTGGCAGAAAATTTCACTTAAAATAGGGCATTTTTACCTCAAAATTGGTATTTTTTTCTCATTTTTTGGTAGGCTTTTTTGCAGTGTAATGAATAAATGTTTAATGTCAGACTGAGCAGCATCTTTAAAGCGTTTCTGATTTTCTGTCTTTCGGCCCTTTCACAAATGCTGAGGATATTCACTGTTGTACGTTGCTCCATTCAGAAGTCCAGCGCTTGATGAGTTTATGGCTTTGTCTATGGCCGTCTGGACCTCAGCTGCAGCGACGCCAGAGTCCTCATAGATGTTGTCCACAGTCGCTACGACACTTCCGGGACTGTAACAGGGAAAATGGAAATGACAATGAAATTAAGGATCTTGTATTTGCATGAAAAGTTTCTACTCAGAAACTACTCTACTCCTTTATGTTTACATGAAGCTTTGAACATGAAGGTTTGTAGACGACAAGTATGGAAATCTTAGAAGAAAACATTCAGAAATGAGCTATAAATGAGCTTTATAAACGGACTGTGTTGGAAAATAGCATCGTTTTATAAGTTTAACTAGTAGTCAATAAATAATATTATTTAACTATAACTAACATGTTCACGTCTGTGTTTCTTATTTAAATTTCAAATGGCTTTAACATGTTGTTACCTCCTCAAAAACACACCTGGAGCTGTGGGTCATTCACATGTTTGAGTCCTTTATCCGTCTGTTTACATCTCCAAAAGTCAAAATGCTCCATTCCACCTTGTGATGTCATGAAGTGGTAGTTTTCAAGCTAACAGCACCTTTTACCTTTTGTTCAGACGGGCACCAGGGCTGAAATCATCCACATGATTCTAGTGTTTGGAGTTTAAAAATACAGCAGAGCACTTCCTGTATCACCACATGACATCACAAGGTGGAGCAAAGTGTTTTCTGTCTGAGAGAAGAACTGAGCCTAAATGTGCAGGTTTGTGTGTTAAACGTGAGAATGTCCAGGTCTGTTTGTGATGAGGACATTAGAACCCAGATAAACAGGGTAAATATGATGAGGTTCGTACTTACGTCAGTTTAATCACGTCAGACCTGACGTAGCCCGTCTGCCCTCTGAGGATGTCCCCGAGCTGGAGACAAGGAAACAAGAATAAATCACAAATGTCATTTTCACTCATTTGCAGATAAAACTAGGACCTCACCGTGTTAGAAATCTGCGCTGCTGTGATCTGGAAAATGTCTGAGGACCTGTTGCTCATTTGAGGCTGAAACGTCAGCTTAGTGACTCGAAGGTTCCCGGGGACCACGTGGGCTGAAGGAGAAAAATAATGTTTTATTTTTTGATCTCAAACAAACCTGAAGATGAGTTTTGTTTCCTTCACACATTTAACACACAGAACCTGCGTATTTAGCTGAGTTCTTCTCTCAAACTGAAAACACTCTGTCCCACTCTGTCCTGTGGCAATAAAACAAGTGCTCCACTGTGTTTTTAAAGTCCACACACCTGCACTAGAAACATTTGGATGATTTCAGGCCTGGACTCGTCTCTCCTGAGCGGTAAAAGGTAAAAGGAGCTGCTGACTTTAAACCTCTGGGATCCATAGAAAAAGAAAAATCTGTTTCTTTAGTTCTTCACTGAACTGAAGCTGCTCAGACAAACAGCCAAAGGTTTTCACTCGAAAAACATTTTCGTCCAGTTGACAGAATTAATTTTTTTTTCTTTTGCTATTGAAAAGTGCAGCTTTGTGACATCACAAGGTGGAACAGAGCATTTGAAGCTTTGGAGATGCAGACAAACTAATAATAAAGTGTTACTCAAACATGTGAATGAACCAAAACACAGCTCCAGGTGTTTTTGAGGCGGTAACAGATTTATAACACACCTTAAAGCTCACAGGAGGAAATTTAACGTAATACAGGAGCTTAAATTCTTCTTACCTTTCACACATTGGCCCAGGTTTAAGTAAGACCCAGAGATACAGGCACAGGTGCCATTGAGACAGATACTTTCAGCTGGGCAGGGCTTCGCCGGACAAACTACGCAAACAGAAATCATTAGTTTTGCATATTGTTATTAAAAAAAGTGAAATTTTGTCCACTTAGAATAATACATTGCATTTTTTTTAGTTATACATATTTTTCATATATCGTTAACCCTAATCTGAGCCCTGTAATAGAAAAAGTCCGGCAGGCTGTAGATGTGCACATACATATGGCTGGAGCTGCAGTCGTGCTGGTGCTGCCCCCTGTAGGCTGGGCGGTTACAGCAGTAGTCACATTGGTTATTGGTGTTGGTTTGGAGGAAACTACAGGAGTGGAGGACACTGAGGAAACACATATTCTAATGAGAAAAGAATATATGAAGCTAAACAGACAATACAAGGAAGAAGTAACAACGGCAATTATGATCTTAACAATGAAAAGGAGCTTAAACTACTATTAGCTGTTAGCCCGACTAGCCAAGGTCATTTTCAGTGAGTTTTTGAACATCTTTGAGACCAAATGTTATGTTATATTTTGTTTTTTGGGTTGACTTTATTGGTAATTTCACCCTTATATTTTTATTCATTCACCGCTGGCAATAATCAATTCTTTGGTTGAAATTTAAAGGTGCATTGTGCAACTTTTCAGGTGGAGGATCTGTCACCTGCTTCTCTCCATGGAGGTGTGGGCAGAAATGTTCCACAGTACAGCATTACAATTATGTATCATGTACTTCATAAAATAATGAAACCCCATGTTACTGTGTAAATTAGGACAGTTCACAAGATGATGGGATAAGTAAAAGTTTTTAACATTTTTCCAGATCACATTTTGCCTCGTTCCTATTGACGCTGTGAACATCTGAACCAAACTGAGCCAAAGGACCAGGCCTTTGGCTCACTGCTGTTTTTAATATTCTACGGAAGAATGAGTAACTTTTGCAGAAGCAAAACTTGAACAATACAAAGAGAAGTTTGCTCATTAATAATCTGCCCCACGTATTAGAACAGTTCATCCACTATATTCATGACGACTTTATTCTCCTTCATACTTTATGTGTCCTCGCACAACGTGGAGAAAATCCTGTTTTTGGTCATTTCCACAGATGGACACAGACGTTCACAGCCTGGAACAGTTTGCCTCAGGTGCTCTGTGGAGTGGGTAAAGCCCTGTTCACACAGGATCAGTTTTACCTGTGGACTTTTGGTGATTTGTAATAATTGTGCAGGACGTCTGAGATCTTAATCCTGTGCGAATGCTCCACGTCTGTAATTTGTAAAGTAAAAATTCTGCCGCAAATTAGTTACGATATTTCACCACACACAGACCAGACGTCCGGTGATAATAAGAATCTGCAGCTCAGTGTTTGTTTTTGCGTCTTTCTGTCTATTCCTTTTATTTCCGAGGTCTTTTCTCTATATATTGCACACGTTTTATATCTTTGCGCCTTTTTGATCTCTTTCCAACTCGAGTAATGGAGGCTGCGGTAGAGAATTTGATGAGCAGTTTTGAGCTTTTTAGGGGCAAATTATAACACAGCCTCACAGCCTCTACATGGAAACTGATCCACAAAAGGGGAAAGATCCACGAGGAGACGATTCTGCAGGACGTTGACCTGGAGGACGTGTGTAGCAGGGCTAAGGAACATTTATTATTATTATTTTTTAGCATACTTTACTTACTTCTATCTATAGAAACGGTCGTAATTTCAGTAAAATAGAGTCATTTACAGACTTTGTTTATCCTGTGTGAATGTGCTGCAGGTAACACTGAGGTGGGGCGGGAATCTGCAAATGACCAGACGTCCCCAGGTTGTGCTTATTTAGGGCTTTAGACTGTTTTTAGTGGCAGGACGACTATGGCCATTGATCCAAACACAAGGACTGGATGGAATATTTTAAAGTGTCTCCACACGTCTCCAACACTCACGAGGAAATGAGGCCTTTTGTCCAAAATTCCACACTGTCCCTTTAACAATTTCAAAATAGTGAAATGAAATTGTGAAAAAATGTGCAGCAGTCGACTCTATTTTTGTACAGATGCTGATAATATCAATTGGAACAAGACAAAAAGCGGTGAATTTTTATGAACCACCTGAGTGTAAAAGCAAGATGGACGTTTAAAGCCACACCGGAACATTCCAGACAAAGCAACAACATCTCCATGGAGACAAGCAAGTTACACAGTGCTCCTTTACATACAGGCTACATGCAAATAATGGCTGGTCAGGCTAAATAGCTCTACTGCTCAATATTAAAGTGGAGACAATTGATTATGTTTTAGTGACTTTAAGTTTTTGAATTTGATCACCAACTTATTTTTAACATTTCTGCAGTTCTGTTCAGTGTTCTAGGTTAGACCTGTCACGATAACACATTTTGAAGAACAATCTAGCCAAAGAAAATACAGATAATAAAAGTGAAACTGACTGATAATAACTTTTAAGTAGAATTATCCCCCAAAATATTCAGTTTTAAATAGTTAAAAACACAAACTTGAATAAATCAATAGCTGAATTAAACAGTTAACTTAGTTCATCTGTATCTATAATGATTCATCTCAAATCTCATCGTAGAACTTTTTTCCCCCCATAACGAGTGGTGGAAGAAGTACTCTTCCACCTGATACCAGAGCAGAAAAATACTCAAGTAAAAGTAAAAGTATCATATAAGAAATAGGAGTAAAAGTGTTAAAGTATCTGTTTAAAAATGTACTTAAGTATTTGCCGCAGATTTTCAGGTCTCATAAGGCTTCAAAAGTACTGATTCTGTTTGTATCTGTATATTTTTGTTTGCTCACATTATGAATGTGTTAAAAATAAACCCCGAACCTTTTCAGTAGGTCTAAAACAATCATATATTTTAAAAATACTTCAGTCCTGTTAAAAAATGTAGTGGAGTAGAAAGTACAGATACCTGCACTCAAATGCAGTGAAGTAAAAGTAAAAATTATTCACTGTAAAATGTGTTTAAGTAAAGTACAGATACAAATTTGACTTAATTACAGTACTTTACTACTTTTACTTTGTTTTACTTCCTCCACTGTCCATAACACATGAAGAACAATAACTCAGTACAGTATTTATCATGACAGGCCCACCCAGGTTTGGAACTGCGACGAAATACGACAACTTACAAATCATTCAAACTGGATTGAGTTTGAGGAGCAACTTTTACTTTTATATTATATTAACATAATGTAGGTTACACATTGTCTTCCTTTTAATACAGAAAACTCTACAGGGATCAAAGACTTGGTCCTACCTCCAGAGGCTGATGTTGAGGGACTAGGGTTGGTGGTGCTTCCATTAGGGTTTATGGTGCTACTGCCTGGGGTGGTGACTGAAGAAGGGGCAGTGGTGGTAGTAGTAGTAATATTGGTAGTTGTAGCAGTAGTAGCAGTAATATTGGCAGTAGTAGCAGTAGTAGCAGTAGTAGCAGTAATATTTGCAGTAGTAGCAGTAGTAGCAGTAATACTGGCAGTAGTAGCAGTAATATTTGCAGTAGTAGCAGTAATATTGGCAGTTGTAGCAGTAGTAGCAGTAATATTGGCAGTAGTAGCAGTAGTAGCAGTAATATTGGCAGTAGTAGCAGTAATATTTGCAGTAGTAGCAGTAATATTGGCAGTAGTAGCAGTAGTAGCAGTAATATTGGCAGTTGTAGCAGTAGTAGCAGTAATATTTGCAGTAGTAGCAGTAATATTGGCAGTAGTAGCAGTAGTAGTAGTAATATTTGCAGTAGTAGCAGTAATATTTGCAGTAGTAGCAGTAGTAGCAGTAATATTGGCAGTAGTAGCAGTAATATTTGCAGTAGTAGCAGTAGTAGCAGTAATATTGGCAGTAGTAGCAGTAATATTTGCAGTAGTAGCAGTA
This sequence comes from Odontamblyopus rebecca, assembly GCA_030686955.1. Classification (NCBI taxonomy): domain Eukaryota; kingdom Metazoa; phylum Chordata; class Actinopteri; order Gobiiformes; family Gobiidae; genus Odontamblyopus; species Odontamblyopus rebecca. The sequence continues at coordinate 38,473,730 of CM060667.1, forward strand.
ATATTGGCAGTAGTAGCAGTAATATTTGCAGTAGTAGCAGTAATATTGGCAGTAGGAGCAGTAGTAGCAGTAATATTGGCAGTAGTAGCAGTAATATTGGCAGTAGTAGCAGTAATATTTGCAGTAGTAGCAGTAGTAGCAGTAATATTTGCAGTAGTAGCAGTAATATTTGCAGTAGTAGCAGTAATATTGGCAGTAGGAGCAGTAGTAGCAGTAATATTGGCAGTAGTAGCAGTAATATTGGCAGTAGTAGCAGTAGTAGCAGTAATATTTGCAGTAGTAGCAGTAATATTTGCAGTAGTAGCAGTAGTAGCAGTAATATTTGCAGTAGTAGCAGTAATATTGGCAGTAGGAGCAGTAGTAGCAGTAATATTGGCAGTAGTAGCAGTAGTATTGGCAGTAGTAGCAGTAATATTTGCAGTAGTAGCAGTAGTAGCAGTAATATTGGCAGTAGTAGCAGTAGTAGCAGTAATATTGGCAGTAGTAGCAGTAATATTGGCAGTAGTAGCAGTAGTAGCAGTAATATTGGCAGTAGTAGCAGTAATATTGGCAGTAGTAGCAGTAATATTGGCAGTAGTAGCAGTAGTAGCAGTAATATTGGCAGTAGTAGCAGTAATATTGGCAGTAGTAGCAGTAATATTGGCAGTAGTAGCAGTAGTAGCAGTAGCATTGGCAGTAGTAGCAGTAGCATTAGCAGTAGTAGCAGTAGCATTGGCAGTGGTAGCAGTAGTAGCAGTAATATTGGCAGGAGTAGCAGTAGTAGCAGTAGTAGCATTGGCAGTAGTAGCAGTAGCATTAGCAGTAGTAGCAGTAATATTGGCAGGAGTAGCAGTAGTAGCAGTAGCATTGGCAGTAGTAGCATTAGCAGTAGTAGCAGTAGCATTGGCAGTAGTAGCAGTAGTAGCAGTAATATTGGCAGGAGTAGCAGTAGTAGCAGTAGCATTGGCAGTAGTAGCAGTAGCATTAGCAGTAGTAGCAGTAGCATTAGCAGTAGTAGCAGTAATATTGGCAGGAGTAGCAGTAGTAACAGTAGCATTGGCAGTAGTAGCAGTAGCATTAGCAGTAGTAGCAGTAGCATTAGCAGTAGTAGCAGTAATAGCAGTGGTATTGGCAGTAGTAGCAGTAATATTGGCAGGAGTAGCAGTAGTAGCAGTGGTATTGGCAGTAGTAGCAGTAATATTGGCAGGAGTAGCAGTAGTAGCAGTAATATTGGCAGTAGTAGCAGTAATATTGGCAGGAGTAGCAGTAGTAGCAGTAATATTGGCAGTAGTAGCAGTAGCATTGGCAGTAGTAGCAGTAATATTGGCAGGAGTAGCAGTAATATTGGCAGGAGTAGCAGTAGTAGCAGTAATATTGGCAGTAGTAGCAGTAGCATTGGCAGTAGTAGCAGTAATATTGGCAGGAGTAGCAGTAGTAGCAGTAATATTGGCAGTAGTAGCAGTGGTATTGGCAGTAGTAGCAGTAATATTGGCAGGAGTAGCAGTAGTAGCAGTAATATTGGCAGTAGTAGCAGTAATATTGGCAGGAGTAGCAGTAATATTGGCAGTAGTAGCAGTAATATTGGCAGGAGTAGCAGTAATATTGGCAGGAGTAGCAGTAGTAGCAGTAATATTGGCAGTAGTAGCAGTAATATTGGCAGGAGTAGCAGTAGTAGCAGTAATATTGGCAGTAGTAGCAGTAGCATTGGCAGTAGTAGCAGTAATATTGGCAGGAGTAGCAGTAGTAGCAGTAATATTGGCAGTAGTAGCAGTGGTATTGGCAGTAGTAGCAGTAATATTGGCAGGAGTAGCAGTAGTAGCAGTAATATTGGCAGTAGTAGCAGTAATATTGGCAGGAGTAGCAGTAATATTGGCAGTAGTAGCAGTAATATTGGCAGGAGTAGCAGTAATATTGGCAGGAGTAGCAGTAATATTGGCAGGAGTAGCAGTAGTAGCAGTAATATTGGCAGTAGTAGCAGTAATATTGGCAGTAGTAGCAGTAGTAGCAGTAATATTGGCAGTAGTAGCAGTGGTATTGGCAGTAGTAGCAGTAGTAGCAGTAGTATTGGCAGTAGTAGCAGTAATATTGGCAGGAGTAGCAGTAGTAGCAGTAATATTGGCAGGAGTAGCAGTAGTAGCAGTAATATTGGCAGGAGTAGCAGGAGTAGCAGTAATATTGGCAGTAGTAGCAGTAGTATTGGCAGTAGTAGCAGTAATATTAGCAGGAGTAGCAGTAGTAGCAGTAATATTGGCAGGAGTAGCAGTAGTAGCAGTAATATTGGCAGGAGTAGCAGTAGTAGCAGTAATATTGGCAGTAGTAGTAGCAGTAGTAGCAGTAATATTGGCAGTTGTAGTAGCAGTAGTGGCAGTGGCATTAGTAGTCGTAGTAGTATTAGCAGTAGTAGCACTAGTAGTAGTAGTATTGGCAGTAGTAGTAGTATTGGCAGCAGTAGTAGTAGCAGTAGCAGTAGTAGCAGTAGTATTAGCAGTAGTAGCAGTAGTAGTAGTAGTATTGGCAGTAGTAGCAGTAATATTAGCAGTAGTAGTAGCAGTAGTAGCAGTGGCATTAGTAGTCGTAGTAGTATTAGCAGTAGTAGCAGTAGTAGTAGTAGTAGTATTGGCAGTAGTAGTAGTATTGGCAGCAGTAGTAGTAGCAGTAGTAGCAGTGGTATTGGCAGTAGTAGTAGTAGTAGTATTAGCAGTAGCGGTAGTAGCAGTAGTATTAGCAGTATTGGCAGCAGTATTGGCAGCAGTATTGGCAGTCGTAGGTGGAGAGGGTGTGGATCCATTTGAAGTAGTCAGAGGGGCCGTGCTCAGTGCTGCAGGAGTAGTTGACATATTTGTAGTTGTAGCATTGTGGCCTGTAGTTGGTGAAAGTACAGTTGTACTACCTACAGTCGTAGTACCATTTCCTTGGTTAGTAGGTGTACTGACTGCTAACGTCGTGTGATTTCCCATAGTTGCAGTTGTCATCAGTGAAGTAGTATTAGTAGTAGTAGTAGTAGTAGTAGTAGTATTAGCAGTAGTAGCAGTAGCAGTAGTATTAGCAGTAGTAGCAGTAGCAGTAGTATTAGCAGTAGTAGCAGTAGCAGTAGTAGTAGTATGTGTCCCATTGGTGGTTTGGTCATTGTTTGTGGTCAGCTGTGTAGTACTTTGACCTGGCGTAACAATCGTACTTGCATTCCCGTTTTTTAAGGTGGTCTGGCTTGTCTCTGCGCTAGAATTATTGGCAGTTGTGGCGGTGGTATGTTGGATCGTGGTTGAATTGTCGGAAGTTTGGGTGGTCTTCTTGGTCGTAGAGAGGAAGGTAGTGTCTCCCTGTGCACTCGAGGCGGGTAAAGACGTAACAGTCGCGTTTGTCAAATTTTGGCTCATAGGGGTGACCCCGAAGGTGGTCGTTCCATTCTCAGTCGCTGCTGCTGATATTCCTGCAATGATAAACAAAAAAACTATATGTATTTTGTGCCAATCTACAAGAAAAATACGTCATACTCTTAAGGTAAGAATGTATAGTAGAGGTAGAAAATATGACAATAATTATATCACAATTAGAGATATTCATTATCTTCTTGATAGTCAAATTTAGCAGAATAAACACTAGTGAGAAGGCTGAAAAAAGTGGATTAAAAATGCACTTTTAATATTTTTTTTCCTTATTTTAACCTTACTTTGTGGTTAACTTTATGGTGTATTCTCATTTTACAGACATATTTTAGCACATTTATGAAGCAAAAATGATTTTATTTAACCTTAATTTCACAAGGCAAAAACCGCCTGGCCAAGAATCAGCAGTTACACAGTTACAACATCCAGCCACAATAAAATGGCACGATTGGGAAAAATAAGTGCACATTATTGAGGCCGACTCCGATGCTTTCACCTCTGATTTAAAAATATTTAACAAGCTGAATCACTTTCTAGTCTTTCTTTTGTTCCAGGCAAAAGGGGCTGAGTGGAGCTTTCTTCCCCAGCTCTGTGTGGGCATAAAGAACAGAAAGCAGCTGCTGGGCCTCTCAGGGCAGCACATTTTAAAGTACAATATACTGGTACAATATACTGGAAACTATTTTATGCCACTGGTACAATAAAGCAATAAAGCAGCGTCATCCAAGTCCCACCTTCTTTAAATAGACTGTGTTATCAAAACGCCGGAGCTGTGACAGATATACAGCAGAATGAAGCAATAATTAGTCAAAGAAGTGACATATTAAACCCTGTACAGCTCAAATCCTATTGTACTAGAAGAGAAACAGCCAAAATCTACCCACTCTTACAAAGAAAATGTATCCTAACTATATTGTTCCAGCTTTTATGTGTTCAACGATAAATGTGATTCAAGTACCAACGTAGGGAGGCAGTATTCTGAGCATAGCCTTGTAAATAAAAGTATAATGACGCCCTGCCTCCTAGTGGACAGAGAAGGACATTGCACTCATGAATATAAGTCTCAGTGATGCGTCATAAAAATGAAATCACCATAATCTAGTACAGAGAAGAATGAGAATAAGAACATTGCAGTGACACAGTGTGTTTTACTTCAAAAGAAAAATCTTATCTTATCTTTTTACAGAGGAAGAAACCCAATTTAAACGTGTGGTTTAAAACTGGGGCAGTCATCGATGAAGAACCACCTCTATGACGTTCCCTCAGAGAGGGGACACTACTGGAATAGTCTGAGGCGCCTTCTTAAAGTTAGAAAACAACATCAGCTTAGTCTTGTTCTCAGCTCTGAGGACTAGTTTTAACTGAAGAGGTGAATCCTGAACTGCAACAAAAGCTTTCAGCATGGATTCAGTGGCCTGAATCCAGGGCATCAGAGACATTTAAACATTTAAGACAATGATGTAAAGCATAAAAAACAGGGGCCCCAAAACAGAGCCCTGCGGCACCCCTTTGTGGACATAAATAAATTCAGACCAGAGACAGAAATCATTTGAGAAACTGCAACATGCAGCTGTAGTAGTTTGTGTTTAAAACAGAACTGTATGAAAAGCTTTTAACAGATTAATAAAAAGTGAAGCAGACTGTTTCTTCTCAAGAGCCAAAATAATATAATTTATCCCCTTCATAGCAGCGACTATCATCCTGTGCTTAAAGTGATGTATAGTCAATCAAACTATTTACTGAGCGCTTTTCATACAAAAAATGCAACACAAAGCGCTTTGTTGTATTGGTTTAATTTGACAATCTGATAAGCAGCAACAATACAGCCTGATTTGTTATTGTGGACCTGATATGAGGCCTTCACCACTGTCATTGTTAAAACAGCATTGTGATCTGATACCAGATGCCCATTCTTTGCTGGGAAGAGACAAAAACAGTGCGGGAAGAGTTTTTGAACCAGCCTCTTTATAGTCCAGTTACAAAAATCTGATACCACTATTTCCTCATACAATTTCTACTATAATACTTCTTCTAAATATTCTGGTAAAATAGTTCAAAGCTCTTTCCTTTTACTCTAATCCCGTTATTGTTCACATTGTTCATATTGTTAAAAAATGAAAAGAAAATGTGGTTGATTTGAACTGGCTACCTTATCGTCAGAGGGTGAAACCTTGACTGTGCCACTATTTCCTCATATTAATACTATAATCCTTCTGTCCCAGTGAAATATTTCCTTTTACTGTTGTCCCATCACTGTTCACACTTGAAGTTTCTCTGAGCAAACACAGACTGAGTTGTGTAACGTTTGTGTCTTGTACAGAAAGCCTCATCGATGATGTTCTGAAGAGCTCTTCACAGGCTAATGGCTCAATAATGCGTCTGTGGAAATACTCAGGAGTCACTCTTAATGCAGAGTAAACACATGAGGGGTAAACGTGCACGAAGACGAGTCCCTTTCATCTTCTTTTACAGGAAAAATCAACTCCACCTCTACAACTATTATCTTTTTCTTTCAAAATAACCTCCTCTGTGTTTGGATTCATCGGGTTTCAAAAGTCAAGGCCCTGTGATTCTGTTAAGTCCCTATAATTACACCGGATGCCCTCCCTGATAGTGATGCCGTTAAACATGTTAAACTGGATTTTCATACGAAGGATAAGCTCTATTTTATTTCTATAATAAAAACAACAATTCTTTTTGATGCTATTTTCAACACAAATAAAGGTTAAAGTTTCTCGTGTTACATCTGATTTAGGTCAAGTTTACATTATTCTAAAACTACTAAGTAAAAGTCACATTTTGTCCACTGTAAGTCATTTCTTTCTTTCTTTCTTGGGTCCACGAGAAAAGTCGAGATTTTAACATAATTCCTAATCTGTAATTTAACAGTTTTGATTTCACAGTTTTGTTTCCAGAGCTGCGTTTCACAACTGTCAGAGGTGGAACTAAACCCTTTTCGTTCAATCTGACTGGAAACATTCCTCTCACGTGGCTCTTGTACTTTCCCTAATTCTGAGTTTCCATTTCATCGACGGCACTTCTCACCGTCACAATGTCCCATATTTATTTGTGTACTTGAAATACAAAAGATATAACGGCTTCTTGGGCTGAATGATTTGGGAAAAAATGATCTAATCTTATGTTTTACAACTGTGATTTGAGATCTTTCATAATAACTACAGTTCTATTCATTTGAGAGATGACAAATAATGTGACTACAAAGACTTTAGGAGCATATTTTATACACAATACTGACAGGACGGGGAAATAAATACCCTGCAAAAGAAATGTTACCTGAATAATTGGGCCTTTGTGAAATAAATATGTAAATGCAGCCATGCAAATGACTTTTCCCTTGTACTGCTGCTTCTCACTCAGAGCTGCTATTATAATGTGTCATTATTCTATAGAAAAGGTGGGATGTTCTTCTTGCAGTGCTGAAGCCTGTTCCTGGTTATGTTTGTCCTCATTTAGCGTTTACAGCCTCAAACAGGAAGTCCCAGAGTCACAGGAGGAGGTTTACTATGAGCTGTGAGCCTCTGTCCTCCTGTATCCACTGAACACACACACATCTTCATTATTATTCAGTCAAATCACCTTTAGTCACTAACTGGAAGTCAGTAAAGTCAACAGTATTTGAAATTAAAGGGCCCATATTCTGCCCATATTCTGCCCATATTCTGCCCATATTCTGCCCATATTCTGCCCATATTCTGCCCATATTCTGCCCATATTCTGCCCATATTCTGCCCATATTCTGCCCATATTCTGCTATTTCCTGATCTGTGTTATACAGTTTCCTCATCACAAACAGACCTGCAGTGGGTTTTGTTTCATTCTCACGAGTTTAACACACAAACCTGCAGATTTAGGATGGAAAACACTCCACCTTGTGATGTCACGTGGTGGTACAGGAAGTGCTCCACTGTGTTTTTAAACTCCGTTCATGTTCATGAGAATCATTTGGCTGATTTCAGGAGTGGAATTGACCGTCTCTACTAAACAAAAGATAAATGTAGGTGTTGAATTGAGCTGAACTTGAGCATTTTGAGCTTAACCCAGAGCCAAACACGTGTGAATGTACAAAAAATGTGTATCGCAAAAAAATGTGTATCACAAAAAAAAAGTGTATATATGCAAAGATTTATATGTGCAAATTAGTTTTGAGAGCCCCAAGGTGTAAATACACATGCACTGAATTATACCTCCGACCCTTGTGTTTTTTCTTTTGTTTTCTTTTGTATTTGTCTTTTGTATATGTGTTGGTTTTATGTTTTTGTGTTTGTTTTGTTGTTACAGAAAATTACAAAAATTATAAATAAATAAAAAAAACTGTGAATGAAGCAAAACACCAAAGTTTTGCTCAGGTAACAGCAGTAAAACTCAAGTTAATCTAATAATATTGTTTTGAATGGACCAAACTCAGTTCTTCCTTGTGTTTATTATTACTTCAAAACTTTGTATTGAATGACCTAATACAAGTAAGTTTACAGTGAGGACTGATTTATGAATAAACCTGTTTTGTGGCAGAAGTTTACAGTATTTGCCATCATAAGTGTCCAAAATTCACAATCTATAACAAAGGCCCAACATAAACTAGCACAAGTAGTAAAACAGAAGCAACTGAAATTAATTTAGGAAAAAAGGTTATATAATGTTTACGAATAACTTTTAAAAATGTAGATAATAATAATAATAATAATAATAATAATAATTAATCACTTTTATACAGCACTTTTCAGGACACTCAAAGACACTTTACAGCATTATTCACTCACTCAGACCCGGTGGTGTAAACTACTATTGTAGCCACAGCTGCCCTGGGGCAGACTGACGGAAGTGAGGCTCCAATCTGCACCATCGGCCCCTCCGACCACCACCACCACCACACACACCACTTTCATACTGGGCAGTGTGGGTGATGTGTCTTGCCTAAGGACACAAGGACAGTTTGTGCCTCTGGCGCCCCCCTGTGGCACCTGGAGTTCCCAGTGTCTCCATCCCAGTCCTGACCAGAACCTGCTGAGACCTGAGGGATCAGGCTTTATGAGCCGGTGTGGCCACAAGATACAGACTTTCCTATAATATCCTAATCTCAGACGTGACGTGCAGCTCTGATGAAATACTTAGAAAACTTCACACCCTGAACAGCAAACGTACAGTTTACTGGGATATTTCTCCCACTAAGTAAACATCCTGGTATTACTAATGGTTTTGTCTCCTAGTAACAGGGATGCATGAAAAACGAGTTGTGCAGTTTTATGAGGCCTCTGTAAACACACACCCAGGGCCACATCACGATTCCGTACACAAGCTTATCTCATGTATTTATATGTTCTATTCTCACTGCTGTAAAAATAAGGGTTGGTCATATTGAAGTTTCCTATTTGGTAAACTCGTCACAGAGGTAGAAATAAACACAAAAATGTATTTCGAGGTAATGTTATGTCAAGAGAAATGTGTTGAAACACATTTTCTTTTTAAAAACCTATTGTGCTTGTGTCTCTATATACGGATAATCTATAATCATTATGTTTAGAATGAATTTGAACATTTTAAATGGTAATATTCATCTAAAAAACAAAGCTGTGATGCCCATTGGAGCGGGGGGGGGGGGTGATCCTCAATCTGTCCTGAAAATAAATGATTAAAGATTTCTCAAATTCAGTTTTTAAAAATACCGGTGTAAAGTTTTAAAAAGTACTTGCTTAAACACACACTTCCTCAAAATGGCACAAATGTTCATATTATCAGTGGAATAAAGCCCTCAGCCTTCAGCCTTCAGCCTGTTTTATTAAGTCACATTTCGGACATTTTTGAGTCCTTTGCAAGGGCTTGTTTTATGGTGGTAAAGGTGAAATACTTTCTGGACACTTTACATACAAAACCGTCACTGAAATGTCTCTTAAAGCCATGAGTCCTTTTGTTTACACTGATAACACTTTGGGCTGAGGGAAGATCTTCCTCCCTCACTGAGTCCCCCTGGAACAGCTCCAAACCACAATCTGCCTTTGGGAATATCCAAAACGCTGTTGAATGTCGATGTAAATTTGTATATTTTAGTTAAGTTTCTGCTCAAGTGTTTAAAGGTGCATTGTGTAACTTTTCTGGTGGTCAGATCTGTGAAGAGGCAACCAGGCCTACAGGAAAAATGCCTATTTTTCTCTCTTTTTCAGCTATAAAACCACCTGTACGTGAATCAGTGTAAACATAGACCTGCTTAATGTCGCACTGTGGAACATTCCAGGCAGAGCAATGTCCAAGGTCCAACCGAAATTCAACATGAAAAAGCTCAGTAAAATGATTAAAGCCATATCAGAGCTGATTTAAAGACGCACTATGGAACTTTTCTGAGTACTTAATGTATGTTCCAGAGTCTCAGGGTAGTATCCTTTCTTTCATTTTTGGAGGGGGTCGCCTCTCCACAGATCTGACCTGTGACTTGGCTCACTGGCACCACTCGCTCGTCTCCATGGACACAAAGGGCTTTTTAATGCCCTATGGGGAACATTCCAGGAAAGCAGAAAAGTCCCATCGTGCAGGAGCAAAGCGAATATTTCATAACCACATTACTGTCGATCGTGGAAAGATTCGGAGTAAATGAGGCAAACGTTTCACAGCCAAACACAGATTTTTAAAACCAAAATAATGAAAAACTCTTTTTTCTGTCAGTTCTTGGGCCAAAACTTCCTGCTGTTTCAGTGTTAACAGGAAGGAATTTCATTATTTCAAGATTAGCTGCCCGCAGAGTCCAGTGCTTTTTTTGTTTTGCATGTTATACCAACGCACCTGCCAACGCACCTGCCAACGCACCTGCCAACGCACCTGCCAACGCACCTGCCAACGCACCTGCCAACACGCCTGCCAACACGCCTGCTAATGCACCTGCCAATGCGCCTGCCAACGCACCTGCCAACGCACCTGCTAATGCACCTGCCAATGCGCCTGCCAACGCACCTGCCAACGCACCTGCCAACGCACCTGCTAATGCGCCTGCCAACGCACCTGCCAACACGCCTGCCAACACGCCTGCTAATGCACCTGCCAATGCGCCTGCCAACGCACCTGCCAACGCACCTGCTAATGCACCTGCCAATGCGCCTGCCAACGCACCTGCCAACGCACCTGCCAACGCACCTGCCAACGCACCTGCTAATGCACCTGCCAACGCACCTGCCAACGCACCTGCCAACGCACCTGCCAACGCACCTGCCAACGCGCCTGCCAACGCACCTGCCAACGCACCTGCCAACGCGCCTGCTAATGCACCTGCCAACGCACCTGCCAACGCACCTGCCAACGCACCCGCCAACGCGCCTGCCAACGCGCCTGCCAACGCAAATGCCAACGCACCTGCCCACGCACCTGCCAACGCACCTGCCAACGCACCTGCCAATGCACCTGCCCACGCACCTGCCAACGCACCTGCCCACACACCTGCCAACGCACCTGCCCACGCACCTGCCCACACACCTGCCAACGCACCTGCCAACGCACCTGCCAACGCGCGCCTGCCAACGCACCTGCCAATGCCCCTGCTAACGCACCTACCAACGCACCTTCCAACGCACCTGCCCACGCACCTGCCAACGCACCTGCCAACACGCCTGCCAACACGCCTGCTAATGCACCTGCCAATGCGCCTGCCAACGCACCTGCCAACGCACCTGCAAAAGCACCTGCCAAAGCGCCTGCCAACGCACCTGCCAACGCACCTGCCAACGCACCTGCAAAAGCACCTGCCAACGCACCTGCCAACGCGCCTGCCAACGCACCTGCCAAAGCACCTGCCAATGCGCCTGCCAACGCACCTGCCAACGCACCTGCTAATGCACCTGCCAATGCGCCTGCCAACGCACCTGCCAACGCACCTGCCAACGCACCTGCCAACGCACCTGCCAACGCACCTGCCAACGCACCTGCCAACGCACCTGCCAACGCACCTGCCAACGCACCTGCCAACGCGCCTGCCAAAGAGAAGCTTCTGGAAAGAGGAAGAAAGACACAATGAGGAAATGAGACCCGTCAGCACAACAGCAGCTTTCAAATATTTTAATATTAATATTTGTTTGACATTTGTTAACTTCCATTTGTCATTGTGTTGTACAAAAAAAACACACAAATCTGTGTGGTTCAACTTTTAGGGGCTTTACCTGGAATGTTCCACAGTTTAGCATTAATCTATTTCCCCATGGAGACAGTGGTGACGCCATCACATCAGATGTGGAAAGGCAAATCCGCTCAAAATGACTGGAATTTTTATCTGTATAATCTCCATGGAGACAAAAAGTTACACAGTGCATCTTTAAGGAGCAAACACAGTTTTGCTGATAAACTCAGTGAATTCTTATTTGTAATATTATAAAAACAGGAACACGACTGAAACAGAGGATTTAGTTTATTCTTTATCAACATATTCAAGGCTCTGAGGTTAAAGTGACTCACTGAAAAATCTGTTCCCTCATTTCCTTCACTTATTTGTAGTTCTAGTTGTTGTAACTAAAATAAAATAAAGCTCAGATTAAAGTCCCCTTGTGTAACAGAGCCTCAGACAGAGCAGTGCCTTCAGTTAGCATCTTATTATTACATCTATATTAAAGGTGCACTGTGTAACTTTTTGAGTGGCTGCTTTGCCTGAATATGATATTTAAATACTTATTTATTTCCACCAGGTCAATTTACAGGTCAGATCTGTGGAGAGGTGCGTCCACTTACAGTAGAAAGCATATTTATCCAGGTCTGGATTTATTATTTTAAAATAATAATAACAACAAACACAGCTAAATAAATCCAATAAAAATAAAATGAAATAATGAGCCAGTTTAATGCCAAACTTTGGGAATTCCAGGTAAATCTACAGTTAGATCGATCGAATACTTTTCTCAGGCAGCAACAGAAAATAATAACCTCAGTTTATATCTTATATCTGTGGACACTAATTTACATAATGACACGATTGTTTCCAGCTAAAGCTCCATTTGGCGTCACAGCAGAAGCACATGCAAAGTGCAGCAAACAAACGCACCTTTCTAATCTGAAGCAAATAAGGTCCCGACTGAGTATTTTTAGAATTAGATTAGATAATATTTTATTGCCAAATACAAAATTTGTTTTGCAGTGAAACAGCAGCTCCGTCACAGGACATCACACGCAGATATAAACACGGCTCATTAAAGCGCTTAGAGACGACCGGTTATTCCACTAAAACACAGTTAAGATCATTATATTTAAGATTTTAAGAAAAAAATGAAACCTTTTTTTACCCAATCTGTCATTTTTTAGGTTTCAAATGTTACTTCCTGGTTGGAAATCCAGACATTATGCTACTGTTTCCTAGCAACAAGGTGGTACAATAAACTAATGTAAACAGAGATTATTATTATTATTATTATACATTTGACTAATAAAATTAAAGAAAACACAATTTTTTTGACCCAATGTTTAAAATACTGGAGGGAAAAAAATATTTAAAACTTGGAAATAGTGTAGGTCTTTAGTAATTAGCAATACTGTGTAAAAGAAGATGTGAGTGTAAAATTAGGGTTATTTAGGGCCAATTCTTCCTCCTTTTCCCTCACAGTGTAACACGTCACTGTAGAGTCTGGACTCTGTGTCATTAAAAGCACTTTAACCTGGAATAAACGAGCAGAAGGACTAATCCACAGAGAGATAATCCCACAGACACAAAGGAGACGGAGGGTCTGGGTCAGGGTCAGGGTCAGGGTCAGGGTCAGGCTGGACTGGGGCTAAGGTCACCTAAGGAGGAGGAGGAGGAAGAAGAGGAGGAGGTGGAGGAGGAGGTGGGGGCTGCACAGGTCCGGGTTTACTTGCTCACATCCTGCTTCTCTGCTCCCCTATCTGCCAATGTACTTTAACCCTCAAAGACCCAGAAACGTCCTTTTCCCCTCTGAAAGTGCAGACACAGAGGTTTCCGTACATTTCTGCGGCTTTATCCTACGTCACACTCACGCTGTGTGATGACGGGAGCAAAACGAGTGTCCAATAGGAACTTTGTTTTCCCCAAACTCATGCGCTCCGTCCATTTTGATGGAGCCAAACTTTGCCAAAGAGTGAAGTGAGTCAAGATGGTCGACTCCTCTGACTGTGTGTGTTTATAACGAGGGAAAAAGTCGCTCTAAGTGGAGTTAATTCTCACACACATGGAAAATGACACATCTTGGTGTGTGTAATTGTACATCTCTTTCTATTTTTATTTAAAGGTTTATTTCAAGTGTTAAAGCTGCTTTACTTTGTGTGAAAAAGGGGCAGATATTACAAGTCTATACTTCTTTCTGCTCCTTTTCATTCGTATTCATGTATGAAACATAATTATTTATTCTTTTATGAACAAAACAAATCAAAATGAGAATAATGGAATAAAATAAGAGCATCCTGCCTCCGCTCAGGTTCAGATCAGAACACAGAGGCCTGTACAAAATAAAAACAGTTAAAATGCAGATGTAATATGTTGTTGTAATATAGGGATCTGGGGTCTGGTCACTAACAGAAATGATCAGGTTCAACATCTGTACATTTACCTTTTGGATATTTTGTGGTACAGTGTAATAAAGAAAGTGTCACCATGAAATAAGAGAAAGGTCAATTCCCAAATACGGAACCTCATCATTTCTGTGACTAAACCCAAGAGCATTTCATTTGCATCTTGTCCGTGGAAAATAAAATTGTCCTATAAATGTTGCGACATTATCTGAGCCCAGTAATAACAGGAGCATATGGTCCCGGGTACTTCAGGGCACCTCCGTCCACAGGACACAATAGTTCTGTTGTGAAGTGTCCGTGTGTCAGATCCAGTTCCCTAAATGCATCTCCACTTCCTGTCCACACACGCCCAGAATAAAGGTCTGTTTGTACATGAGACAAACCACAGCACAGTCAACTTCTATTATACAAAGAAAACGCGGGAAAGTGAGAAGAGCCGGAGCTGTGGCCGAGTCCAGAGATTCCAGGGATCAAATCTTTATCTGTTTGACCGTTAAGAGTTTTTCTATGAATTAGAATCATTTGGATAATTTCCGCCCTGTAAATTTCCATCTCTGCTGAACAAAAGGTAAAAAGTCAAAAGGAAGTTGGCAGCAATAACACAAAAAAATTAGATTAACCATTAACCACTGGTAAGAGTGGTTAATGAGTGTTAATGAGAGTTTTACATATTAACCTGCTGTTTTTTATTTATTTTATATGAACCCTGAACCATAACAAAACTGTATTTTTTGTTAACATGGACATGTTTTTACTGGACTTAAATAATTGTATCAAATAAGCAGTATTTTTCCATGACTGGTCACATGTGTCAGTCCCAGAGCCGAACAGCCTCTGACCAACAGTCTGCACTTTTACAATAAGAACTTTAAAACATGTTTAAATGGGTCAGAACTGCAGAAGTCACTTTTTTTGGGGTCATGCACCATTGAAAACAATACGGCGCCATCTTGGATTCATCTGCCACATTTTATTACAGTTATTACAGTTCTGTGATTCTCGCTGACGTCACAGAACCGAAGACGTTTGGATGAGGACTTCCTTTGGGCTCTAACTCTAAACTGAGAAAATGGCCCCGTTTTCTTCATCCAGATGTCATTGTTTCTTTCTTTTTTCCTATATAAATTGCCAGTTCATTTGTGTATTAGAATTTGTCTAATAAAATAAAATACATCACAATGAGAACATGGCCAAAATAGCAAATTGTCTAATCAGATGAGATGACGAGTCGATTACTGTAATTCACCCTATTGTGTCTCACTCCTAACAATAATCTATTGATTAACCAAGAAGTCTGAACCAGTCCATAGACTGTATATATAAAATAAACATTTACATACTAAAAACTACAAGTGGCTTTACACTGAGAACCTGCCCCTCGTTCTGTAAGAGCTGCTGTGAGTCGCATCATTTTAGTCTTTAGATGTTCGTATTAACATCGCTCTACATGATCCTCTCACTGTTTTGTACGGAAATAAATTCCTATTCCTAATATTGACCTGGACTATAGCTGCCAGCCTCATGAGCTTCATTTGACTGGGTCAGTGCTATGGGTGACGTCACTTCCTTCTTTTTTCTTTCTTTCTTTAGTGTATTTGACAGGACCGTGCACATCAACACTAATCACAAAGAAAATCTGCCTAGTAACAGATTTTAGCTTCACAGCTCATTTCCCTCTGTGTCCCTGGACTAACGACACAAACATGTTTTAAACACAGAACAAAGCAGGAAACACAAAAGTTCAACATTTCCTAATAAAACAGTAAAAATGAGCCGAGTAAAAGTGCCTCTGAACACTGAGCCCTGGAAAAGGGACAAAGGGAAAACCGACATTTAGTGCTGACGGATCTGTGGATTTAAAAGAGGTTTTTGTGTTTCTGTTCAGAATGATTTTAAGTTTGTGCATAATTTAAGTTGTGCTGGAGGTTTTTTCTGTTCTGTGACTGTTTTAAATGAAAATGATGATTGTCCTGGAGCTGTTTTTCTTCCTTAGTCCTCGTCTTTCTCCAGCCTGTGATTCTAAAAGGTGCGTCTCTGGTAACAGCGTCTTAAACACAGGTCGTGTGCGAGCAGAGGGACGGCAGTGACCCACGGTGAGGAAGGGCCCGGGGCCACTGGGACTCGCTCCTGTGGGGAGCCCTGTCCCCTCACACAGGCCTTCAAAGAGGAGGGGGCTCAGTACCTGCTAATTATGGGTCAGCTAATGAGACTTTCTTCATGGGGCCCTGGATGTAAAGATGCCGTCGCACCGGAGCACAGTGAGGGGCCCAGTGAGGGGCTTCTCTGAGTGCACATGGAGCTCACTTCAAGGACGGTTCTCGAGGGTTCAGTTTACACAACCACCACAAAAGACACTTCCTGCTATATGTGGAGACCATTCAGGTATTTGTGTGATCACAGCTGCAGACGAGAGCTGTTCCTCTCAGCACATTTGAATCATGAAACCATTTAAAATGTGTAATAACAAAACAATTACACTCAGTTCTGAATGATATGTGAGCTTATTGGACCCTTTAAACCCTGAACTGTGCTTGCGTCTGGTACAGTTAGACTCTACGACACCGTGGATCATTATGTTATAATTTGCACATTTTAAATCCTAATGTTCATCTAAAAGGACCTCATGAAGTCTGTGGTGCCTGATGGAGCAACATAAACAGCTGTGGGTCACACGAGCGAGAAGCATTTTTATTTGTACCAAAACGACAAATCCTACAAATCCTACAAATCCTACAAATCCTACAAATCCTACGTACCATTGATTAAAAAAATTAACTAAGCTCAAAGTAAAGTAAATATAACGTCTTGAAAACAAATGATTAAAGGTTTCTCAAACTTGCAGGAATCACTCCAAATAACAAGAGGGGAAAACAACGACAACATGATTCAAAGCTCTTAAAGGTCTAATAGATCTGCTTTAACCTCATAATCTATGACAAAATGTCACAAAACCAAAGAAATATGAGCACAATCCTCTTCTCCAGTTTAACTTTTGACAAAACATAAGTAACTGATAAAAAAAATCTCATTTATTTGTTCACACGATTGAGCCATGACCTTTCTGATCTCTTTCTTTGTTGGAAATTGTGGGTTATTTTTCTCTGCTTCGTGTTTTCCTGTTTCAGTAGAACAGAAGTATTTTACTTTGGTTCTGTTAGTTTCAGTATTTTGTGTTAACGTTGATCCTGTGGGTTTCAGCACCGCGGGACTTTCCCACACTGGAGCCACCTGCGGGTCCGGTTTCATTTCTCATCAAGTGAAAATATTTAACTCTGGACCAATCCAGAAACCAATCTACAGATAATATGAAGAGTATTTTATTTTTGTCAATCATCTGAATTTAGACCTGACACAATAATTACTATAGTGACTTCTTGTTCCATATATAAAACGATATATTCTGAATATATCATGTGCACATTTTCTATGTGAAAAGAGGGAGGGTTGAATACACAGAACACATTTATTTAAAACTTCACAAAGACTTTAATCCAGTCCCTGGTGAATGTCCCTGTCTTCAAATGGAGGTGATTGACAGGTGGATCAGCCAATCAGGGACACACATGGCCGTCGAAAAAAAATAAAGGAAAAAAATATCACAAGGCTGAAAAACATTGTGAACTTCAGCAGAATCAATGAGTGAACCACTAAACTCTGTAAATCTGAAGTCAGATAAAGTTGATTTCATTTGTAAATAAAACGTGACCAATTTCCACCTTCGTTTCCCGAGTGTTACTGAAGACAAACGAGTCTGTGATTGGACAATCCCGGTTTAAGAATAAAAAATACAGCCGGGCAATGAATAAGTGACTTTTATGGTAAATTATTGACCCGTCATAGATTCTGTTATTTGTTTTTTGCAGATCAGGTCTTTTAATGATAATCTCCAGTTCAATAATGGTTTACTGGGTTATTTTGCATTACTGTTTTTGTGTCAGTGGCATAAAGTCGTTTCAATAATATTTTATCACAATATTTCTCTGCACCAGAATATCATGCTTCAATTATTATTTTTTTTTTTTATCATAACAGGCTCAGGTAATAAGTTCAGTAAATCAGGGAATGCAGATGGAAACTAGTTATTTATCTAGAATCCAGTGCAAAACATCTCGTTTTTTCTGAATCCTCAGGGAGTTCACATAGAAATAGTTACAGAAATACAGTGAGTAAACAGAAAGTGTTTCAGTGTTTTGTGCTCAGCTGAAAAACTATGGCCTGCTCAGGGTTTGTCGAGCCCAGACCAGGCTCTATACTCACTACATATGAAAATATACTAACCACAAATAACTGTCCTTGATTAAAACTTGTCATTCACACAAACCAAAAGACAACATTGTGTTACAGTGGAGAAAAACTCCCGACTCCAGTATCTTTGTCCTTGAAACTCCCTCTTCAAAGTTCACATTCAGTTTCTCTCCTGCTGCTGACGAGGCAAACCTGAGGCGTGACCGGACCCGACGTTCCTGAAGCAACTGCACGAAATCCTAACCTAAAACTTCCAAACACGTCAAAGTTAACGTGATTCCGAGCTTCATCTTGAATGTGATCACATGGTTTGGTCCGATAAGTGGGTTTGGTGTAGAGGAGCAGCACAGGAGCAGGTTTAGTGCAGGAGGAAGAGGGACAGATGGCTCCCTACAGTTTAGCTGCTCACTGGGCCTCTGCACAGATCATATCCAATTAAAGCTCCACAGCACATGCTTTCCAATTACTGAGACAGATCTGCAGCCTCCCAACAGGCTAATCCCACAGGGCTAACGCTACACACCAGCAACAAAGACGATACCGCAACACAAAACTCCAGATAGGCCCATAAAAAGGGTCGATATTTGCACTTTTTAACACACTGAGTATCGGCCACAGAGCTTAAAGAACAAGTTTGTTTGGGCTGCAAAAAAAGCTTGGCCACAGTTTCAGATATAAACACTTGAATCTATCCAAAAAAGGCTTAAAAGTAGTTAAATTATCTGCCCATGCATCATTTTACTTAAGTTATCTTAAACTAACAGACCTCTAGACTAGAAGGAAGCAGTGAGTTTCTTGGACTGGAAATCGAGCAAATCTGTCACTGAATCTGAAAACAGGTGAAGTGCTGCAGGGAAAACTGTGGTGAATGGATTCTAGTTTCTTTCTTTTCTGACTAGTTGAGTCATGGAAGAAATATATGTGACAATTATTAGTTTATCTATAATTAAAGATTATAGAACAAATGCAGAACAAGTCAATAATAAATCTGAAAACAAGATGAACCTGATCTAAGTATTTAAGACATTTGCAGTGTGGATCTGAAGAGTGTGAAAAGAGAACGGCACAAAGCAGAAACTGCTCTTTTATGCATTTGTGCTTAAAAAAGAAGTTTTGAGTGAGTTTGTATCAGACCAGCAGCATCGCTCTCCTCCTCCACACTCAGAAGTGTTTTGCCAAAGAGAACAACAACTTGTACCTGTAGGAACCAGGATCTCAGCTGCTGATCTTTGAGTTCCTGTGTTTTCCAAGTCAAAATATGTGTGAAGTGTGAGGATTGTGTAATATTATGGGGAATGGCACAGGTTACAGGCTTCCTCCAGGTTAAATTCAAGTTCAATTCAAGACCTTTTTAAGACCATTTATATAAAAACTTAACACCTGTTTCACAGCCTCGTTCTGGCCTATTAAAGTTACCGGCAAAGAAAAACAATTCTTGAATCTGTGTTTGTTTACATCTCAAACAAAGGAGTGTTCAGAGTATTTTGTGTTCTCAAACACTGGTTCTGCTGCTCTTTATTTAGGCGACTAAGTAAAAAGATTTATTTACCCAAATAATGGAGGTTGACACATTAAACTTTTGAGGAGAAGTTCCGCACTGCACAAAGTTTAAGACCAGATATAAAAACACACTTTTTCCAGTCTTCTTAAGGTATTATTCCCAAAGTCATAAATTCAATATTTTTAAGACTTTTCAAGACCCTGTAGGACCCTGGGGTTAAGCATGTGCCCACTGCCTGAACACACTGCCCTTGTGCCACTGAGCAAAGCTTCACTAACATCAGCTTCTACAGCAAAACATCTGCTTCACATTTTCTCTTCCTGAAGATTCAGACTCGACTCTGACACCGTCTGAATTCAGGCTCCAAACATTTGTTTATCTGCACATGACTGAAAGGTTCTTTTTTCATTCTGGACTCTTCTCTTTCATTTAATGACTCTCTCTCTTTTTAATTTCATAATGATTATTTATGTTTTGATTTGTTTGCATTGTGATTTTAATTTATTGCTTATTCTGTAAAGCACTTTTAATGACTGTGTACGACCTGCTGTACAAATAAACTAGCCGTGCTTTGCCTTGCCTTTATTTGAGCTCTTTTACACAGACAGTTTGTGTTACTTAGACATATTTACCTCGACCTGACGTCCCCTTCACTGGTGCTGAAAGAAATACAGTCGGTGCAGTAAAAATGCATAAAAACGTCATTCAAATCCATCCATCACATGGTTTTCTCATATTCACAGATGTACAGGCTGAAAGCGTAGACTGAATAAAGAAGTGGATAATGTTCAGCTCCAGTCAACTGAAGCTCACTGAGGGTAGCTATTATAGGAGTGAATTTGGAGTCAGCTTCATATTAGGACTAGGAATTCATTTCTGTATAAAACAGCCAAATAAAAACAGCAGAATCATGTAGAGCAGGTTCATATAAACATTTTAGGAGGTTCACTCCAGAAAGAGGCGTGACCATTTCCCAGTGTAAAGTTAAGTGCAAACACTGGAGTGGATGGAGCCAAAAGCGCCTCCAGCTCAACTATGTCCAGTTATATAAACAGTTTCTACATAAAAGTAGCACAAGAAAAAAAAAGATGACTCCAAATGTCCGGTAAGTGTGAGTGAGCTGTAAGTCAGAGAATCTAACAGCTGCTTCATTCCCTCTAATGTCTCGTGCTCTGGTGATGACGCAGACACAGAACACAGAACACAGCAGCAGACATGACGAGCACATGTGGAGCAGGGGCCGGGCTCCAGAGGGTCCCGCTCAGAGAGAGCAGAGAGAGCAGAGAGAGCAGAGAGAGCAGAGAGAGCAGAGAGAGCAGAGAGAGGGGCCAGAGAGCAGAGAGAGCAGAGAGAGCAGAGAGAGCAGAGAGAGCAGAGAGAGCAGAGAGAGCAGAGAGCAGAGAGAGCAGAGAGAGCAGAGAGAGCAGAGAGAGCAGAGAGAGCAGAGACAGGGGCCAGAGCCTGAGCAGCTGTAAGCAGTGACTTCAGACACTCACTGTTAAACTCTGGCACCACGAGCCACAGACAGGACCCCGTTTATCCAGTGCAGAGGGAAAAGTGCCCGACATTAAACACAGGCAGTAAGAGCAGTGACAGCAGTGATGTGTCGGGATGTGTCGGGATGTGTCGGGATGTGTCGGGATGTGTCGGGATGTGTCGGGATGTGTCGGGATGTGTGGGGATGTGTGGGGATGTGTCGGGATGTGTGGGGATGTGTCGGGATGTGTGGGGATGTGTCGGGATGTGTGGGGATGTGTCGGGATGTGTGGGGATGTGTGGGGATGTGTGGGGATGTGTCGGGATGTGTGGGGATGTGTCGGGATGTGTCGGGATGTGTCGGGATGTGTCGGGATGTGTCGGGATGTGTCGGGATGTGTGGGGATGTGTGGGGATGTGTCGGGATGTGTCGGGATGTGTCGGGATGTGTCGGGATGTGTCGGGATGTGTGGGGATGTGTCGGGATGTGTGGGGATGTGTCGGGATGTGTGGGGATGTGTCGGGATGTGTCGGGATGTGTGGGGATGTGTCGGGATGTGTGGGGATGTGTGGGGATGTGTGGGGATGTGTCGGGATGTGTGGGGATGTGTCGGGATGTGTCGGGATGTGTCGGGATGTGTGGGGATGTGTGGGGATGTGTCTGGATGTGTGGGGATGTGTCGGGATGTGTCGGGATGTGTGGGGATGTGTGGGGATGTGTCGGGATGTGTCGGGATGTGTGGGGATGTGTCGGGATGTGTCGGGATGTGTCGGGATGTGTGGGGATGTGTGGGGATGTGTGGGGATGTGTCGGGATGTGTCGGGATGTGTCGGGATGTGTCGGGATGTGTCGGGATGTGTCGGGATGTGTCGGGATGTGTCGGGATGTGTCGGGATGTGTGGGGATGTGTCGGGATGTGTCGGGATGTGTGGGGATGTGTGGGGATGTGTCGGGATGTGTCGGGATGTGTCGGGATGTGTCGGGATGTGTCGGGATGTGTGGGGATGTGTGGGGATGTGTCGGGATGTGTCGGGATGTGTGGGGATGTGTCGGGATGTGTGGGGATGTGTGGGGATGTGTCGGGATGTGTCGGGATGTGTCGGGATGTGTGGGGATGTGTCGGGATGTGTCGGGATGTGTCGGGATGTGTCGGGATGTGTCAGGATGTGTCGGGATGTGTCAGGATGTGTCGGGATGTTTTAAAATGGTCAGAGCTGAGCGTCTGTTAAAGTGTCTATAGTTATAATCTTTGACATCTGTGGATCAGTGTGTTATAAATCACAGATTTTATTTGCAATATTCTTCTAAAACAACTTCATAAAAGAAACAAATGCTGCTGACTTCCGTGTTAGAAAAGTGCTGTGCCTAATCATACGTCAATGTTTTTTGTAAATAACTTTTTCCAGGTTTCAAATGGGCCAAATTAATAATAATAATAATAATAATCTTTTAGTTTGAGCTCTTTTTAGCTCTAAACTCAAACACAGACACAGACCCACTGCTCCTGTGAGGTGGAAACACTCAGGAGAAACAGACTTAGGGCGTATTTCCCCTTTTTCAGATAGTTTGTATTAAAGTATAAAACAAGAACATCGTTGTTTTACATTTTGTTGATTGTAAAATGCAAAATTGACCAACTCAGTAATAGGAATAGGCCCAGTGACTTCCTGCAGAACTGACAGGCTCCACTTCTTCATTCAACATTTTAAACTTCTACATGCACTGAATGATTATTTTTTCAATTTCAGCTGTAACTAAGACCTGTGGTGTGGGGCGACAGAGAATTTACTGAGCACAACAGAGGTTTAAACACACAGGAATCAATCAAACTATGGAGCCGTAAGTGCGGGAATAATGAGGGACACTGTTATAACAAGTCTATAAAAGTTGATTTGGTAAAATTTCTCCTTTTACTTCATTCACTTCAAGTGTTTGGTCACTGAAAACTCTTCTTTTTCTACTTTTATCTGCATCTTTCCTACAGACTTGAGTGTTTGACAGCCCTGCTCCTCCGTCTGTCCATGACTTTATCTTATCATCATCACAGTCTGCATAAACCACAGAGTAAAAACAGGAGACACAAGCTGAGACTGTGGCCGATGATAAACGTCGTCTTCTTAGTGTCTGCAGCACATGACCTCGTGCCCTTGGGCCAAACACTGAGGCTGCAGCACATGACCTCGTGCCCTTGGGCCAAACACTGAGGCTGCAGCACATGACCTCGTGCCCTTGGGCCAAACACTGAGGCTGCAGCACATGACACAGACTGTAACACATCATTGAGACACTGTAAACCTGTAGATGACACACGTCCAGTGGATTTCAGTGGAAATGTCTGTACCATAAGACACACAAGGGCCGTATCCATGGATTTGCACCGTTGCCATAGTGATTGACAATTTAAAACCAGATATAATTTATTTTAAACAGTGAAAAGTCCTCAAATTTTTACTAAGGAAATGACTCAATGTGCAATACTGATTTTGATTCCTCAGTCATAATAAAGTCACATTTTAGGCGATATAAAGTCATTTAAAATACTACAGTGTATTGAATGTTCCCATGAGGTCACTGGAGGCTCGACTCTCCTCCACTTTCATCTGAGTCATTTTGGATTTGTTCTCCAGTTCTCAGATGATTTTAAAGATGAGTTTTTGTCTGTATTTGCTGACGTGTGCATTGTGAGTAACACTGAACATTTTGCCATAGAGATACATGTAGAACATTCCCAGTGCAAAGTCAAAGTATCAACAGATCAAACCATTCGGTACAATTCAGGAACGTCCTGGAAATATGTTCAGTACTGAGACGTTCAGCTCCACAGCCTGTTCTGCCCTTCACCACCCTGAGCCACAACTGAGCCAGAGACACAGGGACCCCCTGAGGCCCCCTGAGGCCCCCTGAGGCCCCTGAAGCCCCCTGAGGCCCCCTGAAGCCCCCTGAAACCCCCTGAAGCCTCCTGAAGCCCCCTGAAGCCCCCTGAAGCCTCCTGAAGCCCCCTGAGGCCCCCTGAAGCCCCCTGAGGCCCCCTGAAGCCCCCTGAAGCCTCCTGAAACCCCCTGAAGCCTCCTGAAGCCCCCTGAAGCCTCCTGAAGCCTCCTGAAGCCTCCTGAGGCCCCCTGAAGCCCCCTGAAGCCTCCTGAGGCCCCCTGAAGCCTCCTGAAACCCCCTGAAGCCTCCTGAAGCCCCCTGAGGCCCCCTGAAGCCTCCTGAGGCCCCCTGAAGCCCCCTGAAGCCTCCTGAGGCCCCCTGAAGCCTCCTGAAACCCCCTGAAGCCTCCTGAAGCCCCCTGAAGCCTCCTGAAGCCTCCTGAAGCCTCCTGAAGCCTCCTGAGGCCCCCTGAAGCCCCCTGAAGCCTCCTGAGGCCCCCTGAAGCCTCCTGAAACCCCCTGAAGCCTCCTGAAGCCCCCTGAAGCCCCCTGAAGCCTCCTGAGGCCCCCTGAAGCCCCCTGAAGCCTCCTGAGGCCCCCTGAAGCCTCCTGAAGCCCCCTGAAACCCCCTGAAGCCTCCTGAGGCCCACTGAGGCCCCCAATGCCCCACATCAGATCAGATTAGAACCAAATCCTGTGTTTTCCTTCACTCCTCAGGACTCAAAGTGCCGTAAACTCACAAATCATCAGAGACACAGACTGAGAGAAAGAATAAATCCCACTGTAGATATTTTTAACACCATGTAATAAACTATAGCCTCTTATAATACAGAGTCAAGTGAAAACAGCACAGAGAGATTGAGAGAGAAAAAACAATAAATCCTATTGTAAATACAGATATTTTCAACACTATGGGCTAATAAACTATAGGTCTGTAGTTGAGACTAATCTCTGTCTGGTAGAAAGTATAAATGCTATTGTATAATTCAGATATTTTCTTTTTAAAAACAAAAAAATGCATGAGATAAACATTACATAAGGAAGCAATAGTTGCAAACAACTATAAAACACTGTTAAATCTGGGAAAAGACGCAAAATCCGAGCCAAGCATTATAACATTTTAATTTATTAACAAGCGCAAATCTTCTAAAAGTGTCGTAAAGTGCGCGTACCTGTGGCCGCAGGTCCCAGGAGAAGGACGACAGACAGACACGTGAAAAGCATGATTCAGCTGCCGGGGAACCGGGCTCTGGTCCCGGTGCTCTGGTCCCGGTGCTCTGGTCCTGATGCTCTGGTCCCGGTGCTCTGGTCTCTGGTCCCGGTGCTCTGGTCCTGGTGCTCTAGTCCCGGGTCCCGGTGCTCTGGTCCCGGTGCTCTGGTCCTGGTGCTCTAGTCACGGGTCCCGGTGCTCTGGTCCCGGTGCTCTGGTCCTGGTGCTCTGGTCCCGGTGCTCTGGTCCCGGTGCTCTGGTCCTGGTGCTCTGGTCTTGCACGTCCAGTCTGAGGGACTCGACACTAAACGGCTTTAAAAGCTTAAGTTGCGCCGCTCCTGATTGGACGAGCCGCCTGTCAATCACGCTGCTGCTGCAATGGGGATGAGAGGATTTGGTCCCGCCCACAACTTTTTACCTGAAATAAACGGAGTGTTAATGAGGTTCATTTAGTGTGAAACATGTAAAAACCTGGAAAAAACAATAATAGCATTAAAAAAAAAAAAAAAGCTGTGGTCTTAATATGAAATTAATGTTTGTATTTGTATGGAATATGAAAAAAAAATAAAAAAAATAAAACATGCACCAGGGACCACAGATCAGCTCGAGTGCTCCAGCCTGGCGCAGGACATTTGTCCTGTTGAGGTTCATGTATATTATGAACTGTCCCTGTTTTAGAAATAAAAGAAATAACACAAATAATAAATAATAAATGTGTTAGAAAAAAACAGTACAGATCACAGTTTAATCACTGCATTTATACAGCGCCTTTGAACACGCACAAAGCGGCACACGGAGCGGTGCCCGGAGCGGCGGTCATTTACTCAGAGTGTACGAAACTGTGAGAGCCACAGCCCTGGACACACACACTACACACACTATACACACCCTATACACACTATACACACTATACACACTATACACACATTATATACACTATACACACCCTATACACACTATACACACTATACACACTATACACACATTATATACACTATACACGCTATACACACACTATACACACCCTATACACACTATACACACACTATACACACATTATATACACTATAGACACTATACACACTATACACACACTACACACACTACTCACATTATACACACATTATACACACTATACACGCTATACACACATTATATACACTATACACGCTATACACACTATACACACTATACACACTACACACACACTATACACACTATACACACACTATGCACACACTATACATACTATACACACTATACACACACTATACATACTATACACACTATACACACACTATACACACACACTATACACGATATACACACACTATACACACTATACACACACTATATATACTATGCATACTATGCATACTATACACACACACACTATACACACTATACATACTATGCATACTATGCATACTATACACACTATACACACACTATACACACTATATACACACACTATACATACTATGCATACTATACACACTATGCACACTATGCACACTATACACACTATACACACACGCTATACACACTGTGCATACTATACACACTATACACACACACTATACACACACACTATACACACTATACACACACTATACACACACACTATACATACTATGCATACTATACACAGTATACAACACTATACACGCACACTATACAAACTATACACACACTATACACACTATACACACACTATACACACTATGCATACTATACACACTATACACACTATACACAGACATTATACACACTATACACACTATACACACATTATATACACTATACACGCTATACACACACTATACACACCCTATACACACTATACACACACTATACACACTACTCACATTATACACACATTATACACACTATACACACTATACACACTATACACACATTATATACACTATACACGCTATACACACTATACACACTATACACACTACACACACACTATACACACTATACACACACTATACATACTATACACACTATACACACACTATACATACTATACACACTATACACACACTATACACACACACTATACACGATATACACACACTATACACACACTATACACACTATACACACACTATACACACTATACACACACACTATACATACTATGCATACTATGCATACTATACACAGTATACACATTATACACACACTATACACACTATACACACTATATACACACACTATACATACTATGCATACTATATACACTATACACACTATGCACACTATACACACTATATACACTATACACACTATACACACACACTATACACACTATGCATACTATACACACTATACACACACACTATACACACACACTATACACACTATACACACACTATACACACACACTATACATACTATGCATACTATACACACTATACACGCACACTATACAAACTATACACACACTATACACACACTATACACACTATGCATACTATACACACTATACACACTATACACACACACTATACACACTATGCATACTATACACACGATACACACACACTATACATACTATGCATACTATACACACTATACACACTATACACACACACTATACACACTATGCATACTATACACACTATACACACTATACACACACACTATACATACTATGCATACTATACACACTATACACACTATACACACTATACACACTATACACACACACTATACATACTATACACAGTATACACACTATACACACTATGCATACTATGCACACTATACACAATATACACACTATACACACACACTATACACACTATACACACTATGCATACTATACACACTATACACACTATACTCACTATACACACTATACACACACTATACACACTATGCATACTATACACACTATACACACTATACATACTATGCATACTATACACAGTATACACACTATACATACTATACACACAATACACACACACTATACATACTATGCATACTATACACAGTATACACACTATGCACACTATACACACTATGCATACTATACACACGATACACACTATGCATACTATACACACTATACACACTCTTCACACACTATACACACACACTATACACACTATGCATACTATACACATTATACACACTATTCACACACTATACACACACACTATACACACTATAAATACTATTCACACACTATACACAAACTATACACACTATACACACACACACTATACACACACACTATACACACACACTATACACACTATAAATACTATTCACACACTATACACAAACTATACACACTATACACACACACACTATACACACTATACATACTATACACACTATACACACTACAGACACACACTATACACACTATACATACTATACATACAATACACACTATACACACACTATACACACTATACACACTATACACACACTGCACACACTATACACACACGATACACACACAGTATACACACACACTATATACACACACTATACACACTATACACACACACACCTTTGTGTTACCCCCAAACACCCTGTCACCTTTGTGTTACACACTATACACACTATACACACTATACACACTATGTATTACACACTATGCACACTATACAGACACTATACACACTATTCACACACTATACACACACACTATACACACTATACATACTATACACACTATACACACTGTTACACACACTATACACACTATACATACTGTACACACTTGTGTTACACACACTATACACACTACACACTATACACACATTGCACACACTATACATACTATACACACTATACAGAACACACTGTCACACACACTATACACACTATACACACCTTTGTGTTACACACTATACACACCCTGCCACCTTTGTGTTACCCCACAAACACCCTGTCACCTTTGTATTACCCCACAAACACCCTGTCACCTTTGTATTACCCCACAAACACCCTGTCACCTTTGTATTACCCCACAAACACCCTGTCACCTTTGTATTACCCCACAAACACCCTGTCACCTTTGTATTACCCCACAAACACCCTGTCACCTCTGTGTTACCCCCAAACACCCTGTCACCTTTGTGTTACCCCCAAACACCCTGTCACCTTTGTGTTACCCCCAAACACCCTGTCACCTTTGTATTACCCCACAAACACCCTGTCACCTTTGTGTTACCACCAAACACCCTGTCACCTTTGTGTTACCCCCAAACACCCTGTCACCTTTGTGTTACCCCAAACACCCTGTCACCTTTGTGTTACCCCAAACACCCTGTCACCTTTGTGTTACCCCCAAACACCCTGTCACCTTTGTGTTACCCCCAAACACCCTGTCACCTTTGTGTTACCTCCAAACACCCTGTCACCTTTGTGTTACCCCAAACACCCTGTCACCTTTGTGTTACCCCAAACACCCTGTCACCTTTGTGTTACCTCCAAACACCCTGTCACCTTTGTGTTACCCCCAAACACCCTGTCACCTTTGTGTTACCCCCAAACACCCTGTCACCTTTGTGTTACCCCCCAAACACCCTGTCACCTTTGTGTTACCCCCAAACACCCTGTCACCTTTGTGTTGCCCCCCAAACACCCTGTCACCTTTGTGTTACCCCCAAACACCCTGTCACCTTTGTGTTACCCCCAAACACCCTGTCACCTTTGTGTTACCCCCAAACACCCTGTCACCTTTGTGTTACCCCCAAACACCCTGTCACCTTTGTGTTACCGCCAAACACCCTGTCACCTTTGTGTTACCCCAAAACACCCTTTCACCTTTGTTTTACCCCCAAACACCCTGTCACCTTTGTGTTACCCCCAAACACCCTGTCACCTTTGTGTTACCCCCAAACCCCCTGTCTCCTTTGTGGTTCCCCAAATCTCCCTGTCACCTTTGTGTTTCCCCCACACACCCTGTCACCTTTGTTTT
Organism: Odontamblyopus rebecca; assembly: GCA_030686955.1. Taxonomy (NCBI): domain Eukaryota; kingdom Metazoa; phylum Chordata; class Actinopteri; order Gobiiformes; family Gobiidae; genus Odontamblyopus; species Odontamblyopus rebecca. The sequence continues at coordinate 38,503,849 of CM060667.1, forward strand.
ACCCCCAAACACCCTGTCACCTTTGTGTTACCCCCAAACACCCTGTCACCTTTGTGTTTCCCCCCAAACACCCTGTCACCTTTGTGTTACCCCCAAACACCCTGTCACCTTTGTGTTACCCCCAAACACCCTGTCACCTTTGTGTTACCCCCAAACACCCTGTCACCTTTGTATTACCCCCAAACACCCTGTCACCTTTGTGTTACCCCCCAAACACCCTGTCACCTTTGTATTACCCCACAAACACCCTGTCACCTTTGTATTACCCCACAAACACCCTGTCACCTCTGTGTTACCCCCAAACACCCTGTCACCTTTGTGTTACCCCCAAACACCCTGTCACCTTTGTGTTACCCCCAAACACCCTGTCACCTTTGTATTACCCCACAAACACCCTGTCACCTTTGTATTACCCCACAAACACCCTGTCACCTCTGTGTTACCCCCAAACACCCTGTCACCTTTGTATTACCCCACAAACACCCTGTCACCTTTGTATTACCCCACAAACACCCTGTCACCTTTGTATTACCCCCAAACACCCTGTCACCTTTGTGTTACCCCCAAACACCCTGTCACCTTTGTATTACCCCACAAACACCCTGTCACCTCTGTGTTACCCCCAAACACCCTGTCACCTTTGTGTTACCCCCAAACACCCTGTCACCTTTGTGTTACCCCCAAACACCCTGTCACCTTTGTATTACCCCCAAACACCCTGTCACCTTTGTGTTACCCCCAAACACCCTGTCACCTTTGTGTTACCCCCAAACACCCTGTCACCTTTGTGTTACCCCAAAAACCCTGTCACCTTTGTTTTACCCCAAAAAACCCTGTCACCTTTGTTTTACCCCCAAAAACCCTGGTCACTTGTGTTTTACCCCCAAACACCCTGTCACCTTTGTGTTACCCCCAAACACCCTGTCACCTTTGTGTTACCCCCAAACACCCTGTCACCTTTGTGTTACCCCCCAAACACCCTGTCACCTTTGTGTTACCCCCAAACACCCTGTCACCTTTGTGTTACCCCCAAACACCCTGTCACCTTTGTGTTACCCCCAAACACCCTGTCACCTTTGTGTTACCCCCAAACACCCTGTCACCTTTGTGTTACCCCCAAACACCCTGTCACCTTTGTGTTACCCCCAAACACCCTGTCACCTTTGTGTTACCCCCAAACACCCTGTCACCTTTGTGTTAACCCCCAAACACCCTGTCACCTTTGTGTTACCCCCAAACACCCTGTCACCTTTGTGTTACCCCCAAACACCCTGTCACCTTTGTGTTACCCCCAAACACCCTGTCACCTTTGTGTTAGCCCCAAACACCCTGTCACCTTTGTGTTACCCCCAAACACCCTGTCACCTTTGTGTTACCCCCAAACACCCGGTCACCTTTGTATTACCCCAAACACCCTGTCACCTTTGTGTTACCCCAAACACCCTGTCACCTTTGTGTTACCCCCAAACACCCTGTCACCTTGTGTTACCCCAAACACCCTGTCACCTTTGTATTACCCCAAACACCCTGTCACCTTTGTGTTAGCCCCAACCACCCTGTCACCTTTGTGTTACCCCCAAACACCCTGTCACCTTTGTGTTACCCCCAAACACCCTGTCACCTTTGTGTTACCCCCAAACACCCTGTCACCTTTGTGTTACCCCCAAACACCCTGTCACCTTTGTGTTACCCCCAAACACCCTGTCACCTTTGTGTTACCCCAAACACCCTGTCACCTTTGTGTTACCCCCAAACACCCTGTCACCTTTGTGTTACCCCCAAACACCCTGTCACCTTTGTGTTACCCCCCAACACCCTGTCACCTTTGTGTTACCCCAAACACCCTGTCACCTTTCTGTTACCCCCAAACACCCTGTCACCTTTGTATTACCCCCAAACACCCTGTCACCTTTGTATTACCCCCAAACACCCTGTCACCTTTGTATTACCCCCAAACACCCTGTCACCTTTGTGTTAGCCCCAAACACCCTGTCACCTTTGTGTTACCCCCAAACACCCTGTCACCTTTGTATTACCCCCAAACACCCTGTCACCTTTGTGTTACCCCCAAACACCCTGTCACCTTTGTGTTACCCCCAAACACCCTGTCACCTTTGTGTTACCCCCAAACACCCTGTCACCTTTGTGTTACCCCCAAACACCCTGTCACCTGTGTGTTACCCCCAAACACCCTGTCACCTTTGTGTTACCCCAAACACCCTGTCACCTTTGTGTTACCCCCAAACACCCTGTCACCTTTGTATTACCCCCAAACACCCTGTCACCTTTGTGTTACCCCCAAACACCCTGTCACCTTTGTGTTACCCCCAAACACCCTGTCACCTTTGTATTACCCCCAAACACCCTGTCACCTTTGTGTATTACCCCAACCACCCTGTCACCTTTGTGTTACCCCCAAACACCCTGTCACCTTTGTATTACCCCAAACACCCTGTCACCTTTGTATTACCCCCAAACACCCTGGCACCTTTGTTTTACCCAAAACACCCTGTCACCTTTGTATTACCCCCAAACACCCTGTCACCTTTGTGTTAGCCCCAAACACCCTGTCACCTTTGTGTTACCCCCAAACACCCTGTCACCTTTGTGTTACCCCCAAACACCCTGTCACCTTTGTGTTAGCCCCAAACACCCTGTCACCTTTGTATTACCCCCAAACACCCTGTCACCTTTGTATTACCCCCAAACACCCTGTCACCTTTGTATTACCCCAAACACCCAGTCACCATTGTGTTACCCCCAAACACCCTGTCACCTTTGTATTACCCCCAAACACCCTGTCACCTTTGTATTACCCCCAAACACCCTGTCACCTTTGTGTTACCCCCAAACACCCTGTCACCTCTGTGTTACCCCCAAACACCCTGTCACCTTTGTATTACCCCCAACCACCCTGACACCTTTGTATTACCCCAAACACCCTGTCACCTTTGTGTTACCCCCAAACACCCTGTCACCTTTGTGTTACCCCCAAACACCCTGTCACCTTTGTATTACCCCCAAACACCCTGTCACCTTTGTATTACCCCCAAACACCCTGTCACCTTTGTGTTACCCCCAAACACCCTGTCACCTTTGTGTTACCCCCAAACACCCTGTCACCTTTGTGTTACCCCCAAACACCCTGTCACCTTTGTTTTACCCCCAAACACCCTGTCACCTTTGTGTTACCCCCAAACACCCTGTCACCTTTGTATTACCCCCAAACACCCTGTCACCTTTGTGTTACCCCCAAACACCCTGTCACCTTTGTGGTAGCCACAAACACCCTGGCACCTTTGTATTAGCCCCAAACACCCTGTCACCTTTGTGTTACCCCCCAAACACCCTGTCACCTTTGTATTACCCCCAAACACCCTGTCACCTTTGTATTACCCCCAAACACCCTGTCACCTTTGTATTACCCCCCAAACACCCTGTCACCTTTGTATTACCCCCAAACACCCTGTCACCTTTGTATTACCCCCAAACACCCTGTCACCTTTGTATTACCCCCAAACACCCTGTCACCTTTGTGTTACCCCCAAACACCCTGTCACCTTTGTGTTACCCCCAAACACCCTGTCACCTTTGTATTACCCCCAAACACCCTGTCACCTTTGTGTTACCCCAAACACCCTGTCACCTTTGTGTTACCCCAAACACCCTGTCACCTTTGTATTACCCCCAAACACCCTGTCACCTTTGTATTACCCCCAAACACCCTGTCACCTTTGTGTTACCCCCAAACACCCGGTCACCTCTGTGTTACCCCCAAACACCCTGTCACCTTTGTGTTACCCCCCAAACACCCTGTCACCTTTGTGTTACCCCCCAAACACCCTGTCACCTTTGTGTTACCTCCAAACACCCTGTCCCCTCTGTGTTTTTGCAGGTAGATGAAGTGTTTCAGGACCTTGGTCAGTGACGCCCGTTTCTGGCTCTAACCTCAGAGTAAAATCCTCATTCAGACTTTTCTCTACAGAAGAATCTCAGGGGCTGTGTGAATGTGTGAAAATCCCAAATCCTCAGAGTTTCTGAGACGACATTTGTTGCCGTCGTTCTTCTCATATTTTGCCTCTTTGTTCACGATGAGGATCTGTCAATGATTTGAACTTTATCAAATCTCAACCCCAAAGGCAAATAGTATTAAACAAATATGAGTTATAGGAATTTTTTCCGCAGCCGCACTTCATTTGACCCTTTTTAAACTGCGTCACCGACATGACAGAGTTCTGATGTGGCTATAAATAAACCCTGATAAGATGGTCAGATACAGTTTCTACGTTATTATTACACAATCACAAAATCAACACTTGTGCAATCGCATCATATTGAACTGCAATTTTTATTTGATTATTTTTATTAATTTATGTAACTGACATTTTTAGATAATTTCACCTATTCTTATAAACTTTAAAAGGCCCTTATTACTGTTACTATTTTTGATCTATGTGATAATCAACATCACACTGGAGTTGAGTTTATTTCATTCACATGTTTAACTCCTGCAGATTTAGGCCGAGTTCTTCTCTCAAACAGGAAAACACTGTTCCACCTTCTGATGTCATGTGGTGATACAGGAAGTGCTCCACTGTGTTTTTAAACTCCATACATCTTCACAAGAATCATTTGGATAATCTCAGAACCTGAAAATAAAGGTAAAAGGAACTGTTGAAAACTTCCTCTTCATGACATCACAAGGTGAACCTGAGCATTTTGAGCTCTGGAGGCTTTTGTAGACAGAGTAATAATGCAGAGTTACTCAAAGATGAATGAAAGAAAACACAACTCCAGGTCTGTTTGGATGAGAAAATAACATAACAGCAGTAAAACCACTGACTGGAGTATATTCAGACAAGCAGCCACATACAATAATTCTGTTGACCTTCAGGAATATACAGAGACAGTCACGTCCTACATGAGGAAGTGCATGGATGATGTCATGGTCACAAGGACTATCACCATCCGAGCAAATCAGAAGCCGTGGCTGACAGGAGAAGTCCACAGGCTCTGGAGGGCTCGGAACGTGGCCTTCAAAGCTGGGGACATGGCCGGCCTGAGGACAGTCAGGGCCAATCTGGCACGTGGTATCAGGGCGGCAAGGAGGCAATACTCCAAGAGGATCGCGGACCGGTTCAGGCACAGCAGGGACACCAGGAACCTGTGGAGAGGAATTCAGTCTATCACGGACTACAGGCCCTCTCCGCAGACCTGCGACAGCTCCACCCCTCTGCTGCTGAACCAGCTCAATGACTTCTTTGCCCGCTTTGAGATAAACAACAGCACCACGGCTCAGAAAACTCCACCCCCTCCCGGCGACCAGACGCTGACACTTTCTCACGATAGTGTGAGACATTCCCTCAAAGGGATAAATGCACGGAAAGCCCCTGGCCCCGACAACATCCCTGGTCGTGTCCTGAGAGACTGTGCTGTGGAGCTCACTGATGTCTTCACTGACATCTTCAACATCTCACTGAGCCAAGCTGTTGTCCCCACGTGCCTCAAGACCACCACCATTATCCCAGTCCCGAAGAAGCCGACTCCCACCTGCCACAATGACTACCGCCCGGTTGCACTCACTCCCATCCTTATGAAGTGCTTCGAGCGGCTCGTCATGCAACACATCAGGTCTTCCCTCACCCCCACCCTGGATCCCTTCCAGTTTGCATATCAGTCTAATCGCTCTACCGATGATGCCATCTCCATCGCCCTCCACTCAGCCCTCACCCACCTGGAGACCAACAATTCACACGTCAGAATGCTGTTCATTGACTTCAGCTCGGCATTCAACACCATCATCCCCCAGCAGCTCATCCACAAACTGGACCGAATGGGACTCAGCACCTCCCTGTGTAACTGGCTGCTGGACTTCCTGACGGGGAGACCACAGTCAGTTCGGGTAGGAGACAACACATCCAGCACGGTCGTGATGAACACAGGGGCCCCCCAGGGATGTGTGCTGAGCCCCCTCCTCTTCACCCTTCTTACACAGGACTGCTCCCCAACATCCAGCTCCAACCTTTTCATTAAGTTTGCGGATGACACAACTGTGCTCGGTCACATGAGGTCACAGGAGTGAAGTAAACAGGCTAGCCACGTGGTGCAAGGACAACAATCTCCACCTGAACGTGGAGAAGATGAAGGAGATTATTGTGGACTTCAGGAGAGCACACATCCAGCATGCTCCACTCACCATCAACGGTGCTGCAGTGGAGCGAGTGAGCAGCACCAAGTTCCTGGGTGTGCACATCTCTGAGGACCTCTCCTGGAGCAGCAACTCTGCATCACTGGCCAAAAGAGCCCAACAACGCCTTTACTTCCTCCGCAAACTGAAAAGAGCAAGAGCCCCGACCCCCATCCTCCGGACATTCTACAGAGGCACCATTGAGAGCATCTTATCCAGCTGCATCACGGTGTGGTACGGCTCTTGCACCGTGTCCTGCAAAAAGACTCTGCAGCGCATCGTCAGAGCAGCTGAGAGGATCACCGGTGTCCCTCTCCCCCCTCTACAGGACATTTATCACTCCCGCCTCACCCGCAAAGCCATCAGGAATGCAGGTGACCCCACCCACCCATCTCACAGCCTCTTCAGCCCGCTGCCATCAGGGAGGAGACTGCGGAGCCTCCAGGCTAGAACCAGCAGACTCCGGGACAGTTTCTTCCACCAGGCTGTCAGAGGACTTAACTCTCTCCCTGCCCTACCCCCACTTTTCCCCTTTGCCCCCCCTCGGCCCCCTGTCACCTACTAAGAACACTGCAAAACTCTGATGCACTACCTCACTTTTTTACATTATATGGACAATCAGTGACTGATATTCATACATTTTAGCACTACTTCACTTTTTTACCTGTAAATATTGTTTTGTCTATTGTGTCTGTTTACTTTGATTTCTTGAGTGTTTGCACATTTCTGTCCTGTTTGCACATTTGTTTTATACTTGAATTTTTTATTGGAATGTTTTTAATGTTTGCACTGCGGTGGGAGAGGACAGCAATTTCATCTGTGCTATATATATTTTGTATGTATATGCACATGTGACAATAAAGGAAATTGAATTGAATTGAATTGAATTGAAAAGCTCCGAGTCCGTTCTGCAACATGTGACTTTAGGCTTTGTCTTCATAGTTAAATTTTAATCCTTTTTGTCCGGTTTGAGTCATTACTTTTGTTGTGAGCCTATAAAACATTTCCATCAGTGTTCAGGCTCTGACCTCCACTTATCAGCTCCATGTTCAGAAACATATTTACTGCATCTCTCAGAACCTCATTTGCTTTGCTGGAGCCCAGTGTTGACTCAGTGCTTCTTACTGGAATCCTCTGGATTCAGAAGGACTTCTACCTGGAAACACACAAGTGCCTTTACTGTGGGACATTATAAAGGTGAACATTATCACACTTCTGATATAAAGAGAAAATAATCACTACCCTGAAAGTCAAATGTAGAAAAAAAAACATGTAAAAAGAATCAAAAGTGGCACCAAAATCATTTAAAGCTCCTCAAAATTAACTCCTGTGAGTTTTAAGCCGTTATAATGTTGTTACCTCGTCCAAAACAGACCGGGACTAATAACAGTGCTGCATTATTATTAGTCTGTCTTCAAAATGCTCTGTTCCACCTTGTGTTTTCAGCCTAAATGTGCAGCATTTGTGTGTAAAACATGTGAATGTAACAAAACACAACTCCATGTATGTTTTTCATCAGGAAAATGGCATAAACAAGGTCCTGTAATCAAATATTCCAGTTGTAACTCAAATATATTTTGCTGGATTTCATCATAAGAAATACTATACATACTGGAGACAGGGAATTACTAATATAAATGAGCAGCTTGTTGTAATATAGTGAGTTCAAAGGCCCAGTCATGAAGAATCGTGGATTAGATTTGGGATATTTCTTCTGCAAATACCATGGAATCAATACAGAAACTGCCTGTTGGCCTCATGGGAGTAAAACACCAAGAATCTGAAACCCATAAAATTACAGGATTGAGAAACACTGATCGACTGAAATGCAGGAAACCTGTAACAAAAGAGTCAATGTGCAAAATATTAACCGAACAAAACATGACTCAGTCGCTCAGTGTGTAACTGGTGACAGAAGGAAAAACCAAACGTTCTCATTCACATTCTTAGGTTTTCTGCAGTTCTGAGGAACATTCTTCACAGGCTTCTGTTTCCCGTCTGAGGACTGTTCAAAACATTGAATGTTTTGGCCTTTTGGTCTTAAACTTCGTCATCCTGAAACTCATGGAGAACCAAAGGAACATAATGTCCATGGAAACAGGCAGGAAGAGGCTCTACTCAAGGCCAAATAAGAGTCAGGTTTGTGGAGATGCGAGTCTGAGTAAGGACCAGTGATTTTCTTTGTTTTTCAGTCCAATAAACACAATTAAATTAAATTAAATTAAATTAAATTAAATTAAATTAAATTAAATTAAATTAAATTAAATTAAATTAAATTAAATTAAAATAAAATAAAATAAAATAAAATAAAATAAAATAAAAAAAAATAAAATAAAATAAATTAAAATAAAATAACAAAACAAAACAAAACAAAACAAAACAAAACACAAATTAAATTAAATTAAATTAAATTAAATTAAATTAAATTAAATTAAATTAAATTAAATTAAATTAAATTAAATTAAATTAAATTAAATTAAATTAAAATAAAATAAAATAAAATAAAATAAAATAAAATAAAACAAAATAAAACAAAACAAAACAAAACAAAACAAAACAAAACCTTTTCTGGTGGACGCTCTGCCACCTTTGTGTGTCATGTGGAGATGTTCCCCTCATTTCTTTAAACTTTATCACTTTTGCCTCCGTTTGCCTGGACGACTCTGTCCTCGCTCTGCTTCTTTTTATTATTGTGTCCACAATTCAACCGGAGGAAACAACATCCCAGTCACGCCAATGGTTATCAACAGGGTGTTACCGTGACAACCTTTATGGTTTTCCTTTATAACATCAAAGCATATTACAAAAGTGATATGGGGAAATATGCGGCGATCAAACCCGTCATTCCAGATCCAGTAACAATAGAAAATGAGTGATTAACAAAGGACAGACTGGGGACAGACTGGGGACAGACTGGGATGGTCCAGGAGAGAACAGAGAACGTGACTGTGAGATTTACTTAAATGGGAGTTTTCCGTCGGTTTGAGGAAGCATTTTATAGTTTACGGTAATTTAAGGATGTATTTGTTTGAGAAAGGCTGAAAAGTCATAAAGATTTGTTGTCATAAATGTAATGATTGAACTTGTAGCTGGAAATTCACCTTTGCCAAACCACTCCTGTGGAGGAAGAACATCACGGTTTGTATTTTTATGCTAATTATTTACTTACTTTGGTTTAAATTGTTTGGCATTAAACTAATCTGTCATTTATTACACAAAAATCTTCCTTCATTCTTACTGTGAGTGGGCTCGCCTCTCCACAAATCTAACCTGTAATTTGGCTCCATGGAGATTCTTAAGTTTACACTGTGGAACATTTTATGCTCATCTCCATGGAGACGAGCAGGTGACGGACTTTCCACCGGACAAGTTACACACTGAATCTTTAAAACTAAAAAAGTTCATATTCCTGCCTCGTGCAGACGTGTCCTCACAGGACCTCAGGGAGAAAAGTGCCGCCCCCTAGTGGCCAAAATAAGATCAGCAGTTTTCAAAAGCTTTTTTAGGTCAATACAGAAATACGGATTCACAATAAATCTAATACAACCTTTTCCCCCCTAGTTTTTGTTATAATTAATAAATAAAAGGAAAACATGTGTTATTACTGAGCAAATCCAGAACGAGCTCAGGATTTCATAGGCCGACAGGTTTCCTATTGAGAACTGAAGTTATATTCTGGACCAAAGGAACCGTTTTAAAGCTTCAGAATATAACTGGTTTACAGATTGGGACTTAATCTCCAATGGGAATCAGGAGGCAGTTAATTACACTATATAAACTAATTTTTATAAATGAAAAGCTACAAATCTGAAAAGAGATTAATTCTGTTTTTGATCTGGTCGATTACAAGGGAAATAATAATATCAGATATTGTGCAGATCGGGAACAGTTTGGTGGATCATGTATCAGTTCAGTAAATGTGTGTAAGAGGAAACCGAGAGATAATGGACGACATTTATGTCCTACACAATAGATATTTACCCTGTGGAACACGAGCCTGTGTCTGTCACTCACGTTTCCTGATGACCTTTTATAGAACTGTGATATACTGGATTTATCCATCTTCACCTGCTTTATCCGGCTGGGTCACAGGGGCAGTTTTCTGCCCAATCCTCACAGCCCCTGACCCCCTATGAACCCCTCTGACCCCCTATGAACCCCCCTGACCCCCTATGAACCCCCCTGACCCCCTATGAACCCCTATGAACCCCTATGAACCCCTCTGACCCCCTATGAAACCCCCTGACCCCCTATGAACCCCCCTGACCCCCTATGAACCCCCCTGACCCCCTATGAACCCCTCTGACCCCCTATGAACCCCTCTGACCCCCTATGAAACCCCCTGACCCCCTATGAACCCCCCTGACCCCCTATGAACCCCCCTGACCCCCTATGAACCCCTCTGACCCCCTATGAACCCCCCTGACCCCCTATGAACCCCTCTGACCCCCTCTGACCCCCTCTGCAGGTGGAGCCACAGGAGGAAACTGTACTGTATTTGTGTTTTTTTACTCTACACACACTTATATCATGTCTAATCTGACACCGGTCTGTTTTTATTGTTACTTATTTAGAAGTTCATTACCATAGTTATATTTTTACTCTATTATATTGTGGCGTTTGAGCTCTGCTCATTTCCCGTGTGGATCGATAAAGTCGAAGTCTAATTTACTGGACAACGTTGGTCCAAACACTTTTTACTTTATTTTTTTAGTTAAACACTTACAAAACACGTTCAGATGTTTGTAGATGTGTTTAAAAGAAATAAACCTCTTTAGTCTCGGCTGTTGTATTGTCGGGAACACGTCTCACAGATGCTTAAACAGAGGATCTGCCACCTGCTCGTCTCCATGGAGATGTTATTGCTTTGTCTGGATTGTTCCACAGTACAGATAAAACATATTTATCATGACAGAGACAAGCAGGTTACAGCACTGTGCCACATTACAGGTCAGATCTGTGGAGAGTCGCCCCTGTTCACAGAAGGAATGATTCTATTTTTGAGCAATAGAAAAACCACAGGTGATTATAACAGTTCGATGGACGAGTTTAAAGCCACGAGGCAACGCAACAGCATCTCCATGGACACAAGCAGGAAGAGGACCTCCAGTAGGAAAGTTACGCAGTGCATCTTTAAAGCCAAAGTATCGACATCAGAACAGAAAACGCTGCATCGATTACACTGCAAAAACACATCCAAACCTACAGCCCGTCCCAGGCCACAGGATGAAACGATGGTTTACCACAAAAGACACAACTCCTCTCTACAAAAGAGAGTATTTTATTGTTTTCTCCCGAATTCATTTGCAATTCATTGGACAGTACAGTCTTGTGCAGAGATCCACAAGAAAACATAAAAATGAAGGATATTTTGACTACAAAATTTGGCTGTGATTCAAAAAGGGAAAATAACTAAAGAAATTTACACAAGGGAAAGAATCAGGTCAGGACAAACGTAGTGTTTTGTACATTTTTGTAAACAAGCATCGAGACACAAACTGTTAAATAATCCATGAACACTGGCTGGTATGTGACGCTTGGGGAAAACAACCCTTAAGCAGGAAAAGGAGTCAGGCCAACGCCACATGAAGAAATGATTCAAAAACAGTTACACAGAAAGATGACAGCATTAAATACAACAGCATTTCTGCTACAAACATCGGCCCAGCGCGGCTTCGATGTGTTATGAGGTATATGTGAGGCTCGGCCGCCCCTTCACTGTATGGCATCTTATTATTTCAGAGATTTCAGCATAGCATTCACTCCGCCATTTTCATGATTGCTTTAAAACAAGAGGTCACTGGGCATTCAGCACTATTGGCGTCGTGTACCTACGGAAGACAGCGCACTTATTGTTGCCTTTACAAAAAGTACAGCATAAATACAAGTATAAAACCAACGAAGTTCACCTAATGCTTACAAGACAATATTTGCACCTGCACTTCACAGGATGAGGCACCCGAATTGCGAAAAGGGGACAAATGTTCTGTTACTGCCAGCACACATGAAGGGCCTGATCAGACAGTCCAAAGCCAAGTTTAAGCACGAGGCTCCATCTGTAACAGGCAAAATTCAACCACTAACACGTATTTCAACAGGAAAAAGCAAAACGCTAAATCAGGGAACAATCAAAAACTAAAGCTAGGGAGTTTCATACATTTACAATAACCCGATTAAATGTGGACCCTCCCTCCCTCAGACCCTCCCACATTAATTAGACAGAGAATTCATTATTAAAGACGGTCCCATGTGAGCATGAGGCGTCCCAGCTCCCAGTCCCTTCTGCATCAGCCCAACAGCCACTGTGAGTCCTGTGAGGCCCTTTTACTCTATGTTTTACAACGGCTCAAAGTGCTACTGGATTCTCCTAAAGAAATAAGACCGCTGAGGAAGACAAGGAGTGCAGGAAGGGGAAGGCCATTCTAGAGCTGTCCAACAGCGCCCCCTATTGGCCCAAGAAAAGCCCTAACATCACTGTGTTCTCCAAAAATATAACCAGGACATTTACCCCATAGCCTGCCCCCGCCCCCTCTTCAACTGGCAGATCCCCAGAGTGATTAAATCTGTTATTTTACATAATATATATATTCTTATAAATATATATAGATATATATATATGGCCCTTATTGAAGAAAATGAGTTTCACATTGACACGAACGTACCATAATCTCTATAAAGCCAAGAAGAAAGTGTTTTCAGTGTTCAAGTGAGCTGGCAGCAGTCTGTTTATGTCACACTCATTCCACAAGTAACAAAACAAGTCCCAAATGTTAGACTTGGTCTGGGAGGGTGCCCCTGCACCCTGAGGCTTCTCCTTTGCACTTTTCCTGAGTAATACTTTAAACCTTGTAACAGGCAAAACCTTTTTGCTCGTTCAGTTCTGGGCTGTCCCTGCCATCATTACTTCCATTATTATTTTACTATTGTAAAGTTGATTGCTCAAACAGCACAGAAACATGGTGCTACTCTACGCCTAAACTACAGGAGTGTGAAATCATGAATCATGAGCAGAGCCGACAGCACTACGTGACAACAGTAAACAGTCAATACATTATTAACTTAAAATAAAAGTTTAAAATGCATTTGCAGAGCCTCGCAGGCTTATTGTGGGAGAGACGTGGGCACAAAACAGAGCATCATCATAATTCAAATAAAGTCCCTTAAAAAAATAACAATATTAATAAAATAGAAGCACAGAAGTGTCTCTCCCTCAGGCTCATCTGAAACTTTGGCTTGTTGGAGTTTTGGAACCTGTACTTACTGGCTCATTGACATCAGACAACAAAGTAAACCCTGAGAATTCAGACACGGGCGTCCGGTGGGCCACCTCGCCCGACTCGCCGTACGACAGACCCTCGGACTTAAACTGGGAGCCAAAGGCCTGAGCAAAGTTCTCGATCTGGTACGAAGGCTTGGCTGAGTCCAGAGGCGTGAGCTCCTGAGACGGCACCAGGGGGTAAACTGCAGAGCTCTTCACAGTCTGCTCCTTGGGCACGCTCAGGTCAGACGGGCCCATGTAAGAGGAGGGGGGCGTGGACGAGTGGGCTTTGTCCAGCTGCTCCGTCAGCTCCTGGGAGGGGGTGAGCTGCTGGTGAGAGGGCTCCAGGCCGCTCAGGTGGAAGCTGTGCTGAGGAGACGAGCCGGAGAGCAGAGTGAAGTGAGACTTTGGCACCGCCGAGGGCAGAGAAGGAGACGCCACAGACTGACCGAAGCCACAGTCCAGAGGAGAGCTGGTGTAGATGCTCTTGTCCGAGTACAGAGGGGTCCCCGGGTGGGAGCTGGTGTACGGGCCCGACGAGGGCGGGGAGGGACCCACCGGGAAACTGGCACTGTGGCTGGTGCGCTCCAGCGCCTGCAGCAGGAAGCGCGAGTACTCGTTCATCATGATGTTCTTGTCCACAGAGGGACTGGAGCCGTCACTGTGGACCAGCCCGGAGCCGTCCACAGACGCCGCCAGCTCCACGTGGGCCTCGCTCATGTCGAACACTTCGTGATGGGCTCCGTCTCCCTTCTGGCTGTAGTGCTCCAGCAGACTCTGCAGCACCTCGTCTGGGATGCCCGTCCTGTCCAGGCTCAGGTGAGGGTCCGAGTCCATCACAGTGGACATGCCGGCCTGAGTGGGCAGGTGACCCACGTCATACTCACTGCTGGTGGCTACAGACACCACGGGCGCGCTGGTGGGGGCGCTGTTAGCATTGTTAGCTGCATGGAGATAGCGTTTCTTCTTGATGAACTGCATGGCATCGTCATAGTTACTGGTGGGCCCGGCTTTGGCCCCGTTCTCCTGCATCATGGTGTCCATGGCTCCTGCCTGCTCCAGTGACCCGTGCTTGGCCTGAGCTGCCTTGGTGCGATTGGCTTTTTTAAAGGCCATTTTAGGGGCACGGCTGTGGTGCTGCATGCTGGGCCCCGGCTCTGTGGTGGAGGACACAGTCTGATTCTCCACAGCGTATTCGTGAATACTGTAGCCTCCAGACACTGCCCCCTGCAGGTGAGGGACCCTCTCTGCGTCACCCTTCTTCTTGCGGCGCTCCCCTCCCTCCGAGTTGTTTTTAGACCTTCGTTTGCGCCCTGTGCCGCTGCCGTTTCCCTGAGCGATCTCATAGCTGCCATGTCCCATGTCCACACAGTCCATGTCCATCATCCCGGGGTCCAGCCCTTTCTTCAGCGCCTCTCCACAGGTGCGTTTGTGCTTCAGCAGCCGGTCAGTCCTAGAGAAATACTGCCCCACAAACACACGTTACTCACTGTCTATGGCCTTATTATTCATCCATATGTATGTATGACTCCCAGAGCAGGGCTCACCTGTTGGCAGGTCTCACATCTGTACGGCTTCTCTCCGCTGTGCGTCCTCTTGTGACGCTCCATGTGGTACTTCTGAATGAAGCGCATGTTGCACTGGTCACAGCTGAATGGCTTTTCTCCTACAGACAAACAGAAGTTAGATCAGATTTAGAGTGATGGATTCTCATCCTAAAAAGAACTCACCACTGTGGATTTTCTCGTGACGCTGGAGCAGATACTTCTGGATGAAACTCATGTTGCACTGATTGCACCTGAACGGCCTTTCACCTGGAAACAGGAAGAGACAAAGAGAAACACTGAGAACAATGTGTCCTTAAAGAGCAAACTTACTTAGTGATGAACCACTTGTAATTAGTGTTAACACGAGACAAACAGATTTCAAACCCAGTTTTGATACTAATAAATAGACTCGTTACGGGTTTTGACGCCCAAATGATCACTTTAAAAGCTCTTCTTTAATGTAATGCTGTAATTTTCAACACTAAAGATTATACCATGTGGTCTAATTTGACTTTTTAGGTAAAATTTTATCCATTTATGCGATTTTTTTCAATGGCTCAAATGACTAAATTCTAATTTCGACAGTATCAGGTTTTCACTACTTTGGACACTGTGGACATGTGTAATGTCTATTGATGTTCATGTGTGTGTTTGTCTCATGATGCCCTCTGAGCTGTGTTTTTAACGATAAATGGCAAATAAACTAAACTAACCTAACTTGAATCAAAGCAGCAGTTGTAAATAAAGCAGCTCTCAGTGTTTCCCTCTGTACCTGTGTGAATGAGCACGTGTCTGCGGAGGTGGTACGAGCTCCTGAAGGCGGCGTTGCAGTGTTCACAGATGTGAGGCTTGGTTCCTGGTGAAAGACTCCCTCCGTCTGCATCCAGCATCATTGATTGCTGTGAAAAACAAAAAAGTGTGAAATCCAACTGTCAACTCAATTCAATTTATTTTTTTCAATTCAATTAATTTTTGTAGCACCCAAAATGACAACAGTTTCCTCTAAGGCCGTTCCAAGATTTGGATGAGTAAAACATACACACAGACATATCAAAACAGGAATAAACAACATTCATGTAAAGCAGCAGATGAAACATGGTCCAGTCGTCCCCTGTCCTCAGACCCTCTGTCAACACTGAGTTTCCTGTTCAAATGACTCGTGTTATTTCATCAGAAACGTTCATGTGGACAGATGTAGACAGAGGAATAATGAGAATGAAACAAACATAACTCAACTCAACATAGATCAAAACTCTTGTAACATGAGCGACTCCACTGTGCATCTGTTTGATAAGACTCACATTTTTATGAAGGATGCTCTGAGAAATATGAAGATTTATGACCAACCTTTTCACTGCGCTTCTTTCTTGGTTTACCCTCCTGTCCATCACCATTTGACCTCCGACCTTTCTTCCCACTGGGCTCTTTTCCTAACTGACTCGGCAGCTGTTTGGGTGACAAAGGGAGAGGGCGGGACCGTGAGAGCAGCTATCACATGGAAATTACTCGATGGAAGGTTAAGGGTCTCCAGCCCTAAATGTCAAGCAAACTAAAAATAAAAAAAATCCATAACGGTGCTTTACTAAAACTAAACAAAGAAATATTTCTGTCTGTTACAGGTTTAAGTGAAAAAACGGCACTTTCTGCACTGCAAATAGAAATACAAACGATTCTGATGATGGAAAATGTCGATCTGTAGAGAGAGAAGACAACGAAAAACTGAACACAAACAAACAAAAAACAGACTCAGGTATAAAACATAATTCTTGAAACTCAACATAAAAAATGTCCTAAAAACAAGCAATAAATGTCGCCCAGTCCAAACTAGAAACATAAAAACTTTTACATTTCAGGCTTATTAGTATAGTGTTAAATGTTATTAAATATATTCAGTTTTGTAAGACATGTACAGTGACTTCTGTGTCAGTGTGGAATATAATATGTACATTTGTTTCCAATAGCATTTAATGGGAAAAAAAGAAATATATTCAGTTTTGGCCATGAAAAAGACTGTCTGTAATAAGGAAGTACAATCAATCGTATTTAAAATTGAGTTTTTAATTATTACAACTACAAAAATTGAAATATTGTAATTGAAAATGCAAAGAATTTACTTCTGTTTTTCCACTCAAACCCAGGAACAAACCTTATATTTGGACTTTACATATTCTTACAAACTAAAAAACTAAAACATTCACATTCATTTTGACAATATATAGAAGTAATTGTTTGAAATAATCATGAAATCATGATAATTTTTGCATTTTTAAAAAATGAAACATACAATTATCCTGGTTTCACAATGATTTTGTTTGTTATTAACTGCATAATCCAGACCTAAGCACAAATACTACTTCATTTCCCCATCTTTGAGCTGATTCTCAGTTTTGGCAGGGTCGGGGCTGTCAGAGGTGGAGCATACGGCGGCTCGGAGCTTTTATCCAGTCTTTGCAGCAGCTCATTGAGAGAACAGGCCAAACCCTTCAGTGCCATATGGACACTCACAGGGTCAATGGGAGTGCACCTGCTCCGCTCTGAACAGGCCGAGGCGCCGCAGACGCCTGCACCACGTTTAAAACATACCATTATTTAGGTGATTAAGTGAACAAACTAAAACCACAGGCTAAAAGAAAGTTCATTAGTGAATATAGAGGGTCCTTTTTAGTAATGTTCAGTGAACCAATACCTATTCCTGTCACGAGAACACATAAAGTGCTTTAGAGAAATATTGAGATAAAGGATTATACAGAAACTGCTTTATGCCACTGAGAGAAAGCAAAGCACTGATTTTAACACTACGCATCATCAACAGGCCTGAGCTGCAGCAGATAAATGGCAGAATGAACCAATAATTTGCCACAGAAGTGATTTATTCAGCCGTCTACAGCTCAAATCTTATTGTATTGCATAAATCTCCCGACTTTTGCAAAGAAACTACACAAGAAAAATACTGAGAAATATATTGTTCCAGCGTTTATATACTGAACGATAAGTCACTTTTAGCATAGTAGATAATATCGTGACAGGCCGTTCATTTTAGTGCTGTTGAGCCAATATCAATGTTTTTCTTCACTAGACGGTTATAATTTTATAATTTAAGTGAAATACAATGTTCTCCGCATCCCCGGTACAAACACATGGTGTTATACGCCTAATTTTACAGTTTAGCCCAAATAACTAGAATTTAGTGCATTCTTTTCTTAATTCCGACCCAATTAAATATTTAGTATTTGACTGGAAATAGTTTGAAACCAGATAGCAGATTTTATCTCAGGACAGAAGGAGCTGCTGTTGTCCATATAACCGAGGGTGCATAGTTAACTGAAGGAGCTTTGAAATATTTTTGAGCCGAGTGCCTCAATTTTATCTGATATATAAAAGACATTTCCAAAGTGCTGCACATTGATTGCAGTATTGATTTTATATTGCATTGACTGCAATATAAAACACTATTAGCATGTGTAATATTTCTTCTCACCAAATACGACAGGTTTAGTTTCAATATTTAAGTCTATTTTTAATTTAATGACACCAAATCTTCCACTTCTTAAACGTATAACCTATAAAACACCCAGACCAGTTTATAACCCTTGTATTTGGCAGTAAAACAAAGTGCTTTTGACTTGTTTTTGTGGCCGTCTCTTGTGTTGAAAATGTTCAAATTGCTAATGAACAGAGTTTGGGAGCGAGCGGCTCTGGACGGCGATACGTCTTTGTGCTGTGTGAATATCCGAGCATCTTCAGCCGGATGACCTTTGATTCCTCCCTTTGTTGGACCTGTGTGTATTAGTATTTGAGGCCCAACAAAAGGCGTCTGAAATGAAGTGCGGAGCTAAACAGGACAGCTGTGTCCTTGGCAGGGCGTTCTCTTTCAGGTCCTCGCTGATGACATCACCCTCCAGCGCGACAGAGGGGAACACGGGGGGTAAAAGGGAGAGGAGGGGGCTCATTTATTATTTTGCATCCAGCAGATTTATGTCACGGGCTGCGCAGACTCCGCCCCTGCAGACAGACTAAGCCCCGCCCTCCCGAGGCTACGGCAGGACGAGGCGTTTGGGAAAGACCGGTGTGGCCGGGGTTTAGAGCTCATGTTTAATTCAACGCTAAAGGCATTTACATAAGACTGATGGCATGAATGAGCAGTTTATCAGGCTGAAAAGCTGAAGATGTGGCTGCGAAATTCTGGAAAACAGATTTTAAAATCTGTGGTTTTATTTTAGTATTGCAATTGTATTTAAAAGTAGGATTGTGTTAAGACTGCACATGCTAAAATATGAGCATTTTGATTGTCTGGGTCTTAACTATGGGATTTTTCTAGAGTTGGGACGAGACAATTTCCACAGGATGAGACGAGACAAGAGATTTGATCCATGAGAACGAGAAAAGACAAGATTTTAACATGATTCATAATAAAAAACGTCGCCAGTTTTGGCCTCATCATTTCTGTTCTCCCCAGTAGTTCTGCTGCTGCGGCTTCTCAAGAAATGTCATTTGCCAACACAGGACCTTTTTGTCCAAATGTAAAAACAAGATCAGAAAATCTACCATCTGTACATTTTTCTTTAAAAACGCGGATATTCTATAATTTGGACAATTATAGTCTTTGCGGTTTGAAAATTGTGGAAACTCAATTGGAATTTGGATTTGATAAATTATGAAGCCAAATTTGGATTTAGTAAAAAGTAAAAAAAAATAAGAGGTGGAAATAAGAGGTGGAAATAAGAGGTGGAAATAAGAGGTGGGCACAATATCACATTATCCAGACTATTGTCCAGGTTGTTTTGAACGCTGCAAAAAGAGCTGTTAGAAATAAAACAGACACTAGTGTTATTGTGATATTCCTGCGCTTTTGTGGATAGTTTAACAGTCAATCACATTTCAGGGTAAAATATGTAAATAGAAATATAAAAATCAGAATAAGCGCTGCCATCTGTGCCAAAGAATGAGCCAAGACTAGAAATCAATAAAGGACTGAGAGTAGAACAGAGGACTGAATGTGTTTAAGCTTTAACGCTTTAATTCTGAATGTTTTTTAGCTCAAGTTATGTTATTTTCATGCAGTAATTTACAAACTGGGATCTCAATAGGACAGTTATTAAAAGCAGGAAGGTTAAACGATGATATTAATGTGAGTAATAATAATACAATAGGGATAATTATTTATGAGCTGCTTTCTAACACCTGAGAGCATTTTACATAAACACAAGAAAAACAACATTAATATCATTAAAAACATTTGAAAAAGTAAGAATTAACTTGAACTGGGGCAGAGAGGTCAGTAGTAGTAAAATAACAGGCCCCATTTCCACAAATATCTGACCTAATACAAATATAAGTCATGCTGTTTGGGTTTTATTCGGCTGTAAACCGGGGCTGTTGTTCTGCTTTTGTTTTTGCACTTTTACTTTTGTGTGAAGAGCTGAAATAATCTAATTTCCCAGTGTGCACCCAATAAACCTTCTCTTATGCAAATGGAGGCTGTAAGTGTCTGTAGGTGTTTCCCGATAATTGAAAAGGCTCCAGTGGCCCCCCCATAGTTCACTTTTCTCCTCTTTGTTCTCTGTATTGGTAAAATGGAGATAATATTACAACAAATAAAATTATAATCACATTACTTATTCAACATTTAATAGTAACAATAAGCAGCTGAGGCCAATATACTGTGTAAAACAGTCGTACTCAGATGTTTAGCACGAAGGACCAATGAGGAAACACTGCAGTCTCACAGCACCACCGGACCTGAACCAGGTCTAAACCAGGTCTAGACCGGGTCTAGACCGGGTCTACTACATATTTAAAACAGGACTAAACCAGATTTACAATGTAAGAGTGAAGAGTTTGCAAAAACAGATCTTCGTTTTGACAAAATTACCCAGGATTTTTATTTTTGTTGCCATTTTCTTTGTGTATTATCAATGAATGTAATATTTAGTTGATTTATCAAGCGGGGACAGAATAACATTTTGATCGTAGTAAAATACATTTGGCTTTTGAAAACCTTTCTACACTAAGAGTAAACTGCAAGACTCCAACTACTTTTTTAATCATCTGTTTGCAAATTAACTCTTAAATTGAACAATACCATTTTTATAGTTGCTCTAAAGCAGATGCTGAAGACCTTGTGTGACACCAGGAGCATCGGTCTAAAATATCATATGGAAATGTCTATAATAAGGACACAACCGAAGAGCTGCAACCTGATCTGATGTTGACTGTACAGCCTTCGAAAAGCTCTGGTGGAGATGTAGATTTCTGCACTTCTGAGGTTAATTTCACAGCCTATTTTCAATCGTGTGATACTTTAAACTCCATCAAACTCCACTAAGACATATTCAGGTACATTTTGGCCCATTTCTGTTAGACTGCAGGACTGTGGAATGAATTTCGTCAGAATAATCCCCCAGAACATATCCAGATATACATTTTGTCAATAGGAACTACAACAGCGAATAAGAGAAGTTTACTCCAGCCATTCTGTTAAATAAGGGTCTTCAGTGCTACTGTGGTCTAAAGACTTAACAAAATGGGACAAATATTTTTAGATTTTTCTGACAGATGTTGCTAAATTATTAATACAAGAATCATACACATTACAGACGATGAAAGGCGTCTAAACTGCAGCGTAAGCAGGTTTTATTCATAATGAGATTCAAGTAAGGCAAGAGATATTATAGTTTGTAGAGAATATTGTGTGTAACTGGACATTTTTATATAATACTTTAGGGTTAGTGTCATGACCACAAATTACAGTGTTTTGAGCAATGTTGAAGAATATATAGACTATAAACGACAATATTGAAACTAATTCATTGTACCAAATTTTTTTCAAAATGTACAATATCTTCAGGCTGTTTATTTGTTGCATGTCATGTTTTTAATGAAACGCTTTAGTTTGTGTCCATGTGTCACAGAAGCCACTTATTCAACCCTCTTCAGTTCAAATCTCACCATGATACAGAAAAATAACACAAATGTCCCAACTAGGACACTGAATAAGAACCTGTGATGAATACTGACCCCGAAAATGATAATGAATTATTATTGGTGTTCACGTATTGTACGATAAGTCAATACAGTGATATGGTGACAGGCCCAGTGATTAAAGCCGTACTCACGCTGCCCATGTTCAGGTCGTGCACCATGAGGCTCTGGCTGCTGCCCACAGTCACCTCCAGCAGGTCAGCGCTCTTGCCCAGGGCTCCGGGGTAAAGGGGCAAACGATAATCGTGCTCCGACATCTTCTCCTGTTTGATCCCCATCGAGTGAACGTAGTCGCCCACCCCCGAACAGTTCATGGTGCTGGTCTGGGAGAAAACATACCACAATGCACCAGTTTAGAGAGAGAAAAATACTAGAACTATTACTGGTATCGTGAATGAAAATAAGAATAATTCTGCCATTTTTGTAAGCGTGTTATAATCCACTGCTTTACATTTTAGAAGAATATTTAACATGTAACTGCTTCTCTTTGGAATCCGGAAAATCACTACCATTTCATCACTTTTATTGACAAGTAAATACATTTTTTCTGCTTTCATTCGCATCAATGCAAAAGTACCATGTGTATTACCGATATATTATGCAAGTCAGCATCACTACCTCTCACTGCATTCAACTATTTGGTTTAGTTATGATTTTTGTTTGTTTTCTCTTTTGTGAGTGACTGAAACACCAATAAACCAATAAATAAAACAAATAAACACTAAGAACTGCACTGGATTTCTACATGTTAATCTAGGTTTGTTGTATCCGTCCCTGTCAAATCAATAAACAAAACGCAGATAAATGTTGGATCCATGAAGTCCACGCTGGTACCTGGAGGCCCATGCTGCAGTCCGGAGAGTCGCGCTCCTTCTTCAGGATCATCTCGGCTGGTGGAAGGTCTTGCATGACGGTTTGGGCGGCGAGGCGGGTGAAGCTGGTGACTGGAGGTAGGTGACTGAACATGATCATCCCGGGGCCGAAGTTGGCGTCCATGCCGCCGTTGGAGCGCAGGAACTCGTTTCCCAGTTTGTCTTGAATGAGGCTCATGGTGAAGGATGGGCAGGAAAACTATGGGCCAAAAGGTAGTGTCATTCTGGAAACAGAGACAAATTATATTATTGTTATTATATTCATATGTTACTTTATTCACTGCAATGCAAACTAATGACTGCATCTAAATAATGTCCCACGTCTGTTTAAAAACTAGTGCTATACAACTGAACCCATATGACACACACACAAATGCTACTATATGTTATGTAATGGCATGCTAAACTTTAAATGGTCATTTACTGTGACCATATTTACCCATGACAGTCCCAGTTATTAGCCCTGTGTCCACTGCCCTAGTAAATGTAACCAAAACCATTGATTTATCCCCATTTTATTTAAGATGTCCCAGATGTCCACAATTTTTACCAATCTCATACTCACCAACAGTAGAGAGGGCAGTTTATTTTCATTAGTTTAGCCAAAATACTGAACCAGAACAAAAACTTACACTTACAGAAGTCTGAAAAGCTGGTCACCCCGCTAATTACCCCTTTAGAACAAAGTAACATGATGATATATTTTATTTTACAGCTATTTAAAATGTCATTCATTTGTGCTGAGATTAATGTATTTCAAATAAGCCTTCATCAGTGACACAAATGTATTAGCACCATATAAAAAGGTCCAATTATGTTGTGCGTGATTTTCTTCAATATCTTTACTATGTAGGTACTGGTATCAATCTATAAGTCTGGGTATTGATTTTTTTTATAACTCTAAAAACAATGTCTGACCTTCTATTAGATATTCTAACACTCTGACTTGCATCTGTTGTATCTCGGGGTCAGTTGAGGTCGGTTATGAGAAATAGGTGCCATTCCCTCTGACTGTAAACTGTCTCATGGATTAATCCAAGTATTTTGTAGGTCAACAAAATGCTGCATTATTTGCTTTGGAGAAAATGTGAAACAAGCAAAAACTGTGTGCAGAGAACTCAAATTACCGCTGCTAAAGGCTCTGCGATTTACAGGGCAAAAGGGGTCAGTGTTAGCACAATCCTAGACACAACATGGGACGAGGAACGAGAGGATTTCAGTCGTGCGTTAATCTGTTTGATGGCTTTATGTCTACCCCAGTCATCCTATTTGCATGTGCTTATCTGCCAATGAGAGTGCCCATAGTCTGCATTAGCTAGACTGTTGTAATGGTGTCTACAGCATGGGTCAGACTCAAGCTAAACTGATTTTTATCCAGAGTAAAGGCATAATATATTTCGTCTGGCTCTGCGTAATTAGAGCCTCTAACACCAAGGTTGGTTTTACGCACGGGAATTCGTAAACACAGGCGCATTTTCAGCTTGCCTCGCGGTTTATTAAAAGTATAAAAGTATAGATCAGTTGATTAGTAGTGTAGTAATGATTCAAGAGGCTAATCAATGCTAACAGACTGCTGCCAGATGCCGTGAGCTTTGATGGGAGGCTAGCTGAATTACCATACGCCGCGCACACAAAGCCAACTTTTCCAAAACGTGAACACGGCTACACTAGAGCTACGTCCATCGCTACTACCGTGAAAATACGCCAAGTAGTGACAGATATGCGTGGTGTTTATAATGATTAAGCATTTTAGGGACAATAACCAGCAATATCTAGCACACGGCTAACCACTCATACGGGCCCGTCGTCTTCTTTGTGATGTAGGATCAGCCAATAATTAATATGGCTTTGCAATAAGAGCCGCCGATCAAGGCTCTCCAAGCTAACGCGTGAAATCTAAAGCTGAAAACTGACCACGAATAGGCTTAAAAAGTGCTTTAACGAGTGAGAAACACGCATTGCTTTGTAGTTTGCTGAATGAATTAAAGAAAGGTGGTTTAGCGGCTGATACATATGCACAAGCAGCGTTTCGTTCCCCAACACAAACAAAATCTGCGACCTGGAAAAAGCGTAAAATTGGAGAATAGATTGAGGTGAAAGAAAAGCGGGTTAGCGTAAAGTAGAATAAAGATACCTGTGTGGTTTTACCTTAAGTTTCTGGCTTGGATTTCTGACATTGAAGCGACTGTAAGTGATGGAGCGACAACACTAGGCATGACCCATAACAAACGGCCCATACAACTCTGAACAATGATGCTCCGAGTGTTAGCAGGGTTAGCACAGCATGCTAACTAGCGCCACGAAACTCCGGGCATTTCGCTCAGAGGCGGAGTCTAGCGCCCTCCTTCACCGGCTACTTTTACAACTATCCCGATAAAACGGCAACGAAACGAGTTCATTTACTGTTGCATTGTGGATCAAAAGGTGCTGTTAGTTATGTTTGTGTTATTAGCAAAGTACACAAGAAACACATGGAACAAACCCGATGGTGCCACTTCGGTGCAAATAGCATGAAATAAGGTTAACCAACCTCTTTATTGATCCTAAAATTAATCATCACCCCTTTCCTTAACCTAACACTGATTCTGAGTCCATTGATAACACCAGTATTTACCAGATGATGGTTAAATCTGGTGTTTAATAGGCAAAATCAACACGCATGTTGGGAAACCACGCCCCCCCCGGTCGAAATGCCTGGACTTTTGCGCGTCCCGTACGCAGCGTTGAAGCGGTGCGGGCTTTGTCGTGCGTCTCATACATGGACTTTAAAGCACTACTCCGACACAATCTGCGCCCAAATCCCATGTTTTAGCCGCCACTTACCGGTGCATGACACCCAGCCGCTGTTCTGGCCGCCGCAGTCCCACCTTTAGCGGTGCGTTCGGGGTCTAGAGCCAAAACATTGTTCTCCCGCAGCAGCTGAGCTCTTCCATGTTGGCTCGGCGCAGGGGATTCTGGGTCCCGCAGGGAGGAGAGTGGAACTACTGCCCTACTACCCCAGTACTCCACCAGCGGGATACTACTACTACTGCACACACACACACACACACACACACACACACACACACACACACACACACACACACACACACACACACACACACACATATGCACATATGCACACACTACTCCACCAGTGGGATACTACTACTACTGCACATACACACTCTACTACTAGTACTACACACACATATGCACACATGCACACACACACAGAAATGCACACATTACTCCACCAGCGGGATACTACTACTGCTACTACTACTACTACTACTACTGCACACACTGCACACACACACTCTACTACTAGTACTACACACACATATTTACACACTACTCCACCAGTGGGATACTACTACTACTGCTACTACACACACACTCTACTACTAGTACCACACACACACACACACACACACACACACACACACACACACACACACACACACACACACACACACACAGAGGTGTATGTGGCCATCAGGGCAGATGTAACACGTTTATATAATGGTGCTACTTTAGTGCAGCATTATAGAAAAACAAAGGAAAATAAATAAATGCTTCTATAGTTACATATAAGGGTGAGTTATTGTACAGTTGTATGGAGTATGGTATGAATAACTAATAATACAGTAAGTATTAAAGAATAAAATAATAATATAAACATAAGAAAATAAAAATGTGATGGAGTGTTCTCAAGTTTTCAAGTTTACAAACCCAAATCTCCATGAGTCAGATTTGCAGAATGTACAGAAGTCTGTCATTTGATGGTATAGAGAAATTCAGGCTATAGAATATTCAAGTTCTGTGTTGTTGTAGACCTGGTGTGGGTATAACGAGTTAGCAGGTCAACTTATAAATATAATACAGCCGCTTTTTTTAGATTCAAATCATTAGAAGAACCATGTTTAGTTAGAACTGTGGGTCATGTTAGTTCCTGCCTTGTTTTATTTAAAGCAACATTAGAGCTAAACTTAAACTTTCAGTATTTGTGTTTCAGGTCTGACCCCTCTTCAGTACAACACGAGCTGTTTTTTTGTAGAACAGCTTCCTGCTGCCTGTTTTTGGCCGTGTGGCTTCTGTCTGTGTTTACATTTGCAGCTTGTTTCTCAGGGAAACTTGCACGAGACAGTGAAACTATTGAGACATTTGCGCAAAATCACTCACAACATTTTGTCAGTTTTACAAAACAAACACAGACTCATAATGACATGGGAAGAACACTTTGATAATGTATTTAGCTGCAGAATACTGAGTCTGAGTTAGAATGTGCTTTAAGATATTCCGATGTTGAAATGTTGAACTTTTGTATTTCCTGCTTTGTTCTGTGTTTAAAACATGTTTGTGTCTTTAGTCCAGGGACACAGATGGAAATGAAGCTAAAATCTGGCACTAGGCAGATTTTCTTTGTGATTAATGTCCATGTGCACGGTCCTGTCAAAGAAACTAAAGAAAGAAATAATAAATATGCAAGACGACACACGACACACTGGAAGAGCTGAATATTCTGTATTGATCACAAATACTGTGCAGTTCAAAGCAAAAATGACATGAAGTGGCTTCATTTGTTTTCATTTTCATTTAGGAAAGTAACTGTATTCAATAAATGTTTGAATTTTATGATGATTATTTATGTTTTGATTTGTATATTGTGATTTTAATGTATTTCTTATTGTGTAAAACACTTTGAATTGTTCTATGCAAATAAACTTGTGTTGCCTTTGCCTTTTTATTAACAACATCAAGTGAAAAAGTCACTGCACCAGGATGAAGTTACTCAAAATGAGTCTTCAGAAGATGTATTTTTGGCCCATGTGTTCAGGTCTCAGCACTGATCACACACTGTAAGTCTGATTATATAAAACCTGTGCTGATTATGGTGGAGCAGAGCTCACCTTAGATGCCAGAGGTGATTCTCCTGAACTGAACAAAAGCTCCATTCATTCCTGGTCCTGACGTGTCTATTTAAACGTGACGCTCTTAAATCCACCGCAGATGGATGTGGACGTCAAAAATCACATTACAAGTAACTCCAGCGCCCCAATTCCTAATAACCTTCACTAATGAGCCACTTAATTCAGCGAGCAGCCCTAATCAGAGGTGCAGAGTGGAGTGAGGCATAAAAGAGGTCAGTGAGTTCAGCTTTGATATGTCCAAAAAGACAAGACCAGCACAGAGTCTGGGAAATCTGCCTCGACTCGTGCTGTTTAAAAATGCAGGGAGATAATGTCTATCAGCCACATCCAACTGCATTAAAGAAACCTGAGATAAAAAGAGAATTCTGGGTCTGGGCATAGAAAAGGTTTCATCAGGAGATCATGCAAAAAAAATGATAAAAAATGACTAAATCAAGGCTGAAAAAGAAGAAAAAACAGTGTATTTCTGTTCTGTTTCTGTCATATTCTCATTTACAGGAGCACAGCTCTTCTGCTGGGGGAACGGCACCTTCTTCACTCCATGTAGATATTGCCTAGAATATTCCACAGTATGGCATTACACTTATCTTACATTTATCTCTATGGAGACAGCAGGTGACACCACACTTTAAAATAAACCCCTAACAAAACATATATATTATAATACAGTGGCTACTGAATGCAAAAGAGCAACATGCAAAATTAGCTGAAAATCATCAAAAGCCGCTCATTTAGAAAAGGAAAAAGCATAAATAACATTGAAACAGTGAAGTAAAAGTTCTATAAAGGATAAAGCTGAGTTCATTTAAAGAGGCTCGTGGCTGCAGTCGCAGTGGGACAGTTCTGCATTTGCACTTCACACAATGTGGTTTTGAGGCATTTCAACTCGAGTAATTTGTGAAACCAACTGATTGTTTCTGTCCTTTCTAACTACAGCTTGTAGCAGCTCATAATAAATGTCATAAAACACAAAAGGAAACACTCTGAATAAAGTCCAGTTCCTCAAGCTCTGTCATAATGTCTGTATCACATGACAAAGAAGTGCCATCAGTCCAGGCTCCTCATTAATTATTCAGTTTGTGGGATACGTCTTTGTTCATGTGGACGTCTCTGTTCCCCATAAATAAACAGCATTAAATACACACGGGAAATGCAGTTTATACCAACACCACAGCGTATACAGGCAGTGTTGGGGGTCAGTGAAAACATGTGCCCAGAATACGGATAAAAACTACTCACATTGAGTAATAGAATATAATTAACTTTCTAAAATCAAAGGAATACACGGCGGTACAACATCACACAATTTAGGCTTCGGACTGCACAATATTAATGAGAAAAATAGAAAACATTCCTCTTCTAGTGTGTGAATGTGTGATTCTCTAATCAGTGATAGGAAAAACTTATCAAACAGTGAAACAAATATAAAGCTGTTTTTATACTATGCAACGTCTTTACTCTGTAATTTAAATACAATTCAGTGTAAAAGTACTTAGAATATAGTACTGTGATTGGCCCATGTATCAGAATATGTTATAAAACACATTTTAATGCAGTAGGATTCAGTTTTCTGTAATTAAATGTATAACGAGTATTGTTCCCATCACTGAACTGATGTTGTCACAATATTAAAATTTCACTTAGATTTTGACGCCAAGAACAAGGGTCAACACTCAGTACAGATACGGCAGTGATAACACAATATTCTGTATAAACTGTATAAATATCACCAAACAGGAATTTCTTTATATCTGAACAAAACTAATCTGAAACTAGAATTCAGCTTCTGTACTTTAAATCCTCTGAAATGAGGATCCAGATTCTTGTATTTTTTGTATAAATGAGTATTTGTGTGTATGTAGTACAACATACTCATGTACTGTGGTTAAGTACAAGTGTCTTAGAAATAACAGCAGTAAAATCAAACTGAACTCAAATAGAAACAGATGCAGATGTTCAAAAGAGACTGAAATCTGACTCTAGAGTTCAGTCTGTTCAGCCTGTTTCTCACCTCGCTCCAGTCTTTATCTCTTGTATTTACTAAGGTCTAATTGCCTTATTATCTCATCAATAAACTATTAATTACAACTTATTCATTTGTCTAAGTCTCCGCTGGTCGAAGGGCCTTTCTTATGTTCTAATCCTGTTTCCTCATCACAAACACCTGGAGCTGTGTTTTGTGTCATTCACATGTTTGAGTGACTCTGTATTATTACCCTGTCTGTCTGTGTGTTTTGGATGAGGAACATTATAATATAATAGTGTAATGTGAGACTTTTAAGACTTTTCTTCATTAACACTACTGGAGTTAAAATCTAAATCTAACCTCATTCACACAACTAAACTTTTTATACAAAACAAACAGCGATTACAACTGTCTTTGTATCTAACTTAACCCAGTGTGATTCATTCATCCACAGACGTACAAAGGAGCGTCGGAGTTGGTTTTGTGTGTCGTGCCTCCACAGAGCAGATGGTCCCACACAAACCTCTAATCCCCGTTATTGTCACAGATCCTGCAGGACACAGGCTCTGGACTGGAGCAGCACAAGGGGAAACACACACGTTAGAACTGCCTGGCTCACACCAAAAAGGTCTTAGAGCTAAAAAAATCACAAAATCAATCTTGTTTTGTGGTGACTTAATTCAGTCTGATTATACAACTTCAGTCTATT
Organism: Odontamblyopus rebecca; assembly: GCA_030686955.1. Classification (NCBI taxonomy): domain Eukaryota; kingdom Metazoa; phylum Chordata; class Actinopteri; order Gobiiformes; family Gobiidae; genus Odontamblyopus; species Odontamblyopus rebecca. The sequence goes on from CM060667.1 coordinate 38,534,282, forward strand.
TCAGGCTAATTTAAGAAGAAAATGTCATGTCGGATTATTCCACAGATTATCCGTCTGTGGATTTACTTCATAAAATAAAATAAAATCTTATTCTCCTGGCCTGTTCCTACAATTACCGCTCATGGTTCGAATAATTTGCCTAAAATGTTCCTCAGCGTCTAAACTTATCTATGAGGACTATTCAATTACAGGTATATAAATAACAATAAAAAACTAGTAAAACATTCTTTCAACTAGATCCTGGCCTGGCACCTGCTTGTCTCCATAGAAACAGACAAGTGTAAAGCCATACTGTGGAAAATACTGTGGAATAAAGTCCAGGGAGACGTGGCAAACCTGCACCACAATAACTTGAAATGGAAAAATATATTTTGTGTGCAGTGTATCAGTGTTAAAGCAGAACCTCCAACAAAGGCCATTCTGCAACAATAGTGCTTTAAATTTTACTGCATTTTTCCCCTGTCAGTCTCAGGCCTGTGGGGCTGCAGCAGAACCAGTCGGGTGTTAACCTGATGAGTCAGATGCCATTCCAGCTGCAGCTACACGACTGGAATGTGCTTTTCACTGTAAAGTCAGTAACTCTCAGCAGGACTGAACCAGGAAGCCTCCGGTTTGTGGCTTGATCTGACATTAAACGGTGTTGGATCTGAGCAGCGGCGCAGGACAAACAGCTGATCAGTGCTGTCGGGATCATTAAACCAGTGACTTCAGACTTGTTTAAATAAGATGCTGCGTGTTCTGTCCTCACATGACCCTGTTTGAGTTCTGCTCCTTTAGAAAACCTTCTTCTCTGCTTAACTCACCACTGATTTGGGCAAAATATTGTATACAAGATTATGTAAAAATCAACGGAAAATGAGAATGTTTTTGCCTATAAAACACTTGAGTGGTTAAAGTGTCTGCGGCAGGTTTGACTTCACATCCGACGAAAACACAGTTAAGCTTCAAAAATGACAAACATTTCCCAGTTTGGCATTTTTTAGGTTTCAAATGTTGCTTCCTGGTTGGAAATTATAACATCACAGGAGGAAATGTAATAACTGTCACCCGCCATAGCAAATATCAGCACATGTAAGTATCAGTATCAGAAAATGTGTTTCTGTGTAAATTGTGCTAAACTTCTGGACAGAATTCTCCTCAGTGATGTCATCACTATGGGACAGAACTCTCCAGGGTCCTGTCATTTTCATCATGTTTTTCTACTTTTCTGCACAAATTGCTTCTTTGTGTAAAACTATAATTTATATTTACAGTAGATATTATCCCACCAACTGAAGAAGAAATAAGAAAATCTTGATGATTTTCTTCTTAATGTGCATTGTGTAGCTGTAGCTCTTCTGGTGGAGGTTCCGTCAAATACTTTTCTCCATGGAATGTTTCACAGTGCGGCATTAAACCTTTCTGTCTTCAGGCAGACCAGACCAGGTTACAGGTCAGGTATGTGGAGAGGCGAGCTCGCTCACAGTCAGAACGCCTGTTTTTCTACATATTTTTGAGCTATAAAACCGCCTGTAACAGAATCAATGTAAAGTCTGTTTAATGTCACACTGTGGAACATTCAGGGCAGAGCAAATACACATCCATAGAAACAGTGAAAGCCTGATGCATTCACTTGGTGGAGCCCGTCTGCCCCCCTCACAGTCTTAGGGTTCGTTCGCTCGGCAGTCGGCGGGTGTTTGTTTCCCCAGTCGCTGCAGGTTTTGGCCTCTTCACTGACTGAAGTGTCTGTGACTGAGCTGCTGGAGAGAAATGAAACTGAAACTATCTTTTTTCCCCTTTTGTCCAGTAGAGTTCGGCAATTCCAGGCCTAAAATCATCAAAATGATTCTATTGAAGGTGTGTGGAGTTTAAAAACACAGTGGAGCACTTCCTGTATTGCCACATGACATCACAAGGTGGAACAAAGTGCTTTTGTTTGAGAGAAGAGCTCCTGAATCTGCAGGATTTAAACGTGTGAATGAAACAAAACACAACTCCAGGTCTGTTTCTGACACAGAACATTATGGTCTGAAAACAGAGTCACACTTTAAATAAGACAAATATGTGAAATGTATAAAGTCTGTATAAAGTCTGTACGATACTTCATTACATCATTAATCTGTCAGAAAGGAATAAATACATGAAATGAAATGAAAACGTGGGGACAGGACCTGTTCAAACTGCACAGACTTCACCACAGTCCTTACCTCAAGTCACCCTCTGCCTCCCTCCTCTCTCCTTCCTCCTCTCTCCTCTCTCCTTCCTCCTCTCTCCTCTCTCCTCTCTCCTCACTCCTCTCTCCTCTCTCCTTCCTCCTCTCTCCTCTCTCCTCACTCCCCTCTCCTCTCTCCTTCCTCCTCTCTCCTCTCTCCTTCCTCCTCTCTCCTCTCTCCTCACTCCTCTCTCCTTCCTCCTCTCTCCTCTCTCCTTCCTCCTCTCTCCTCCCTCCTCTCTCCTCCCTCCTCTCTCCTTCCTCCTCTCTCCTCTCTCCTTCCTCCTCTCTCCTCTCTCCTTCCTCCTCTCTCCTCCCTCCTCTCTCCTCCTTCCTCTCTCCTTCCTCCTCTCTCCTCTCTCCTCCCTCCTCTCTCCTTCCTCCTCTCTCCTCACTCCTCTCTCCTTCCTCCTCTCTCCTTCCTCCTCTCTCCTCCCTCCTCTCTCCTCCTTCCTCTCTCCTTCCTCCTCTGTCCTCTCTCCTTCCTCCTCTCTCCTTCCTCCTCTCTCCTTCCTCCTCTCTCCTCTCTCCTTCCTCCTCTCTCCTTCCTCCTCTCTCCTCACTCCTCTCTCCTTCCTCCTCTCTCCTCTCTCCTTCCTCCTCTCTCCTCCCTCCTCTCTCCTCCTTCCTCTCTCCTTCTTCCTCTGTCCTCTCTCCTTCCTCCTCTCTCCTTCCTCAAGCTTCGTCTTCTTAATTTGTTTGAAAAATGTCTTCTTGTTTTCGGGGACTCATGCAAATGCAAATTGCCTTTTCGTGTGATGAATCAGCACCTGAAATGATTTAAAGCCAGTTCGAGCCTCTCCGCTCTCCACATTAATGATGATATTTACAACAGAAGCAAATGGATTTGATCTAATTAATGTTTGTGAGGCTGCTTAACTTTGAGATTAATTAAATCAACTTTAACAATCCCATTTTAATGATTCCACTGAAAACAAAATAATAACCAACAGACACACTCAGGCTGCTGAACAGTTTCATTAAATGTGCAGAATTAATATGTAGTGATTGTTTCCTGAGCAGATGTGAAAAGACCAGTGGGAGAAAACAAACACATTTGGAACAGCTTCAGATTATAAAAGTGCTGCCACTGAACAGTGTTTGACTCTGTTTTACATCTTTACAGGTCATATACACAGTGCAGTATTCTGCACACATGGCTCCTGTGAGCTTTAGTTGTGTTGAATGTTGTTAACTGCTCAAAGACCTGGAGTCACACAGGCCTCTGTGTTATTATTATACTTATACTTATCCGTCCACATCCACATCCCCAAAGATGAAAACGCTCTGTTCCACCTTCAGATGTCATTTAGTGGAAGTTTTTCAGTAATCAGCTGCATTTTGCTTTTGTTTTGTGAGTAAAGAACGACATTTCCAAATGATTCTGACAAAACAAAGCAGAACAGAGTGTTTTCTGTTTGAGAGAATAATTCAGGCTAAATTTGCTGTTAAACATTTGTGAAAGAAAAAAAAGCACAACTCTAGGTGTGTTTTTGATGAGGAAACACTATTATAACACTTTTAATTGTCTTATATTATTTCCATTGTAAATCAGGCTAAAAACCCGACTTCACACATGGATTATTGCCCTTAGATCATCTTTCAGATTATTTTAAGTACTTCTGAATCAATAAATGATGTAATGAACATTTGCAGAGGGATTTACACTAAAAACAGTAGCTCAGAGTTTGGGTTTTGTCCCAGACGCTGGACTCTGCAGGTCACAGGTCTATAAAAGTGTAAGTACTTTGTTAATCCCAGAAAATGAAGAGGGCACTTTACACAGCTCCACTGGGAGCGGAGCAGGAAATCCTCTGCTGGAAGACGCCCAATGTTCAATCAATATGAAGGATGGAGAGAAGAGGAGATTCAACGGCCAGATTAAAACAGCCCACACAGGGACTGGGTGTATTTAAAGTAACATGTGGCACATGTGTCATTTAAGTATCTGCTGATCTTCAATACCAGAGGAAGAGCTGAAAATCACATTAAGTCACTTTAAACAAAAGTAAAACTGATTCACATTTGTTTTGTACCTACAGAACAATTTTGTATAATAAAAGTTTGAACATTATGGGACTTTCTGGATAAAATAAGATCAGTAAATAGTCTCATTATATAAATGCACATGTCCAGCCAGGATATCAGCTAAACCCATATGTGAAGAGCAACATCAGATCAGTGCATTTTGCTCACAGTAAATGAGTAAAATCGAAGGTGTTTTGTTTTGTAGTTTTTTTCTTTCTTCGAGGAGGGAGTGATTTTGCACAGCTTGTACCATAAACAGTTTATCCATTGTGATCCAGGCTGTTGGTCAGTCTGGTTGTTCCTGTCCGTTCTGCCTGAGGGCAGCAGGTGGAGCAGGGGAGCGAGGCGGTGCTGCGGGCGCAGAATGTGGCGCATTCTCCTCACGCAGCGGTGTGGATGGTCCTGACCTCTGGCACTGACTTTTCCTGCTGTTTTCACCACCTGCTGGATGGAACAGAAAGTTAAAACTAAACTTTGGACCATTCTGAGTGGAGAAAGACAAGTTTTATGTCGCGCTGTGTTAGATTATAACCAAAAGAACATTTGAAGCATTAAAAACAAGCAGGATGTGGATCCTCCTCCATAGAGATAGGATTCAGTTTGTGGAGCTGCCCACTCCCAGCAGGATGCATGTTTCCAGTGAGATAAACAGAGTGAAAAACACCTTGCTTTGATTTGAGTCTGTCTGACTTTAAAAATACAGATCAAATAAACCTTACATTTCACCAAAAGCCTCATGAATGCATCTGGGCACATTTCATGTCATATCGACTATAACATTAATATTTGTAAGAGACTGAGAAGCGTAAAACCTGTTTTTTTTCAGAGCCACGGAAATAACGTGATTTCCGGATGTTCTAATTGAAGTGCGCGCGCCTGGAACAAGAGCTGCATTTACGCGCGTCAATGTCCAAATGTGACCAGCAGATGGCGCACTCGGACATGAAACCAGCGGGACCTCGCCGGCTCTCCCGTGATTCTTGATTGCGTTAATCAAAGGAAAGGTCAGCTGTAAGATCTGTATTAGAGATGAACCAACGCATTCGATTATCAAGTCGTTAATTCATTAGAAAACTAAACGATGCTGTAATTTACCGGGTCACTGAAGAATCATGAATTGGAAAAATTGCACACGGATGTCTCTCCATCTCCGCGCGCACACATGCAGCCTTGTGTAACTCTGCCCTCCTCTTTCCCTGCCCCCTCTCCTCCCACATCACACGTGTCCATCTTTTTACAGTGCACTCGAAGCTGTGAATGGTCAGTTACAGCGCTGTAGTCAGTCAAGCAGGTGCCAAGGAGCAGAGCGCACGGCTAATCCAAGCGCTCAACCAGGTAAAACATTCAGATTAAGGCACCGAATTACGCACGAGATGTGGATAGTAGTTCATAACATAAATATTCAGCACTGACGGAGTTGGTAGTAAGAAATTTGTTTGTTTTGGGTGAGAAATAGGCGCGCGCAACATGGTTATGGCGACCTTTACGCACTGCAGGTAACAAGCGTAAACATGGCATAAAAGCTTGTAAAGTCTTGGCTCGCTTTCGCAAAAGGAACAGGGCGAAATGGCGGCACTTCGGAGGAAATTTGGAGAGGACTATCAGGTGGTCAACACTACAAACCGCGCGCCCACCTTCTCCGCGCCGGTGAAGAAGAAACGCCAGCGCTTTGTGGAGAAAAACGGACGCTGCAATGTCCAACACGGAAACCTGGGAGGAGAGACGAGCAGGTACCTCTCGGACCTGTTCACTACTTTGGTTGACTTAAAGTGGCGCTGGAATCTGCTCATTTTCATCCTAACGTACACAATAGCCTGGCTGGTTATGGCTTCGATGTGGTGGATCATAGCGTACATAAGAGGAGACTTGAACCATGGACGCGACCCCTCATACACTCCATGCGTGGCCAATGTTTACAACTTCCCCTCAGCGTTTCTCTTCTTTATCGAGACTGAAGCGACGATAGGTTATGGACACCGCTACATCACAGAGAAATGCCCAGAAGGGATCATTTTATTCTTGTTCCAGTCTTTGCTGGGTTCAATCGTGGACGCTTTTCTCATCGGCTGTATGTTTATTAAAATGTCCCAACCAAAGAAGCGCGCAGAGACGCTCATGTTCAGCCAGGACGCGGTGATTTCCCAGAGAGACGGAAAACTCTGCCTGATGTTCCGCGTGGGAAACCTGAGGAACAGCCACATGGTCTCTGCGCAGATCCGCTGCAAACTCATCAAGGTAAGACACTGGACACAGACGTGCGTGTTTGGGCCAAAATATGAAGCGAGCATCAGAAGATCATGCACAAAACAAAGAAATACAAAAATGCCATTCCTGCTCTGTTTTATTGTGATGAATAAGCTATTTTGTCCGTATGAGTTGCTCCACATATAACTGCCATCTCTTTAAATAGTGAATACGGATGCGTAATGGCGCACTCCGGTCATAACCCAATTGGCCAATCAACCATTAGCAGGATTATGAACGAAAAACGAAAATCCACTCAGTTTAACGAGCATCACTGGCTCCATGTGAGAACAGACAAAAGACAAGAGTCACTGTAACGTATCGGTCAGAGTGTCCAGAATGTGGCCATAGCATTTATATTGGACGAAGGAGATTAATTGTTTCAAGTTTTATAGCAAAACTGTTAAGTACATTTTCAACACCAGCCCACAGGAGGTTTTTGAACATTTAAAGTGAGTTAAGTAGGGGCATAACAATACCGTAATATTACATATGCAACTATACAAAAGTGAATTAAAGTAAATAAATGTGCATCTAGAAATATATTGTTTGCAGAATAGTTTACTTGAATCTTTATGTATCCGGGACCATGTACAAACTCATTAATATTACAATAGAAAAAATGATTTGTACCAGATTTAGCTGCTTCTCCTCCATCTCCAGTCCCTGTGCAGGTGAATTACACGACAAGACTAAAATGGAAGGTAAAGGTACATAAAGCTTCACAAATCACCTCTGCGAAAACACGGGACCAGGCTCATCGTGGTGAACATATCGGTACAAAACCCCCAGAATTTGACACAAAATTATAACAAACAAAATCTAAAGCTCTGTTAATCATCATGTTCTGTCCTGTAATCATAAAGAGTCCATGTTTTGGGCAGGAGCCTGACGGTGGGTGCAGGATGTCTCTCGTGGGGCAACAGTTGCATATGAAACACTCGGGGCTTAGCTGTGCCCTGCAGTTCCTCCTCATTAAACCAAAACAGACCATGATTCTTATATAACGTTGAGCTGTGGGTCAGAGGCAGGTGCATCATCCACATCACAGAAACATAAAACACCATGACGGAACATTTGGGGAGAATAATGGGGTTATAAACAAAACAAAAATCGCAATTGAATCAAAATCTCAAATTCAAGTGTTGTATTTTGCAAATTAGCGACATTAATTTAGCAAAATACATTAAATCTTGTATTTAGGGGATGCACTTATCTGATACATATAAAACTGGACAAAATTATGTAATACGACTATTTACAGGTCACAGTTAGACCACAAAATCTCAGAAAGTTTAAATTTTTAATTTTTTAAAAGTTGTTCTGTGGTTACTTGAAGGATAAAATAACAGCTTTATAACACATTTGGATCAGTTTTGTCTTATTTTATTTTTGTTTAAAGGAAATAAATGCACTTATTAGTCACTGCATTGGTATCAGTATCGTATTGGTAGTTCAATTCAATTCAATTCAATTTATTTTTGTAGCGCCCAAAATCACAACAACAGTTTCCTCTGAGGCCGTTCCAAGATTCTGATGAGTAAAACATACACACAGACATATCAACACAGGAATAAACAACATTCATGTAAAGCAGCAAATGAAACATGGTCCAGTCATCCCCTGTCCTTAGACCCTCCTTCTCAGCAAGGAAAAACTCCAAAAAACCCAGGGTCCTGGGAAAAAGAAGAAACCTCGGGGAGAACTACAGTGAAGGAGGGATCCACTCCCATGGACGGACAGGCTATAGATGTCCAGGCCCGTGGGCCAGTTCAGTATGACCACAGCTACCCAGGTGGAGAAGAGCCGGGGAGGAGGAGGAGCCGGGCGAGGAGGAGAGAGGAGGAGCCGGGCGAGGAGGAGGAGCCGGGCAAGGAGGAGAGAGGAGGAGCCGGGCGAGGAGGAGGAGGAGCCGGGCGAGGAGGAGGAGAGAGTTCCACTCCACAGGGGGAGTGGGACAGGGGACAACATGTGAATAGCAATGAACAAACTACAGATGAGAACATAGTGAGTGATGCTGATGAGAAAATAGGAGGAAACAGAGGACAGTGCTCAGGTTGCCACACTTCCCCCAGCTTGTTATCTCCTGCAGCAGCTTATCTTAGTGACATCAACTAAGTAACCTGGTCATAAGCTATTCCGAAGAGGAAGGTTTTAAGCCTGGTCTTAAATAAAGAGACTGTGGAGCCTGTTTAACACCAACAGGGAGTTGATTCCATCACACAGGAGCTTGGTAACTGAAGGCTCTCCCCCCCAGTATTAGAATTGGTATCAGAAATGAAAAAGCTGGATCGGTGCATCCCTAGTCTCCTTAAGATTGTATTATGTATAAAATACCCTGACAAATATGTTGTGAAACGTGATTGTGATTCTTGTATTTGTTTAGCACTTCATTTCTGAGGGTTTTTCTCAAATGTTATGGCCCCAAGACATTTGTAAATGTCAACTCAATCTGGATTTGATGCCATGTTGGTTGGGAAAATTGCAGTTACTTACTTTTCAAAAGCGCTCAGCCTTGTAACTGACAGAGTAATAATGTGATCTGCCCCCAGACGGGTTTACAGTAAAATGCTCCCAGAGGGCTTTAAAGGGCCCATATTACACTATGTTCTGGTCTATGAGATAATGTTTCTTCATCACAAACATATCAGGGCATTTTGAGCTTTGGAGAAGTCGTCAAACTAAAGCTTAAAGCTCAAAAGAGTCCGTTTTGCGTTTCCTTTAAACACTGAACACATTTATGAGCGACATCCTGTAGGTTCTGGTATTAAGTTTTGTCATGGAAAAGTCTATTCAGTTCAGTTCAGTTCAATTCAAAGTGATGCATAGATGTTGTTGATATAGAGTAAGTGCACAGAGGAGCATAATTCCAGGCCAATTTTTACTAGATGTGGTTTAGGCAGAATTACAGTCATTGAATATTACAGATCTTATGTCACTATGGGGATCACAGCAGTAAGCAGAGAGTCTGTATATAAAACAGGCTGTGTTCACAGGTCACAACATTCTACAGCCCTGATAGTTTAAGCTGAGCTGGACAGGTCAGAGGTCCATGAGTGCAGATTCTTTGGCCTGGTATAATATTAATATCTTTGTAACTGGGTCTATCCACATGACAAAAAACTCACAACAGCTTCAGAAAGTGGGAAAGTGGTGCTATTATCTAACCTATTATCTGTTCAAAAGACCTCGAGACAAAAGATGAACATGGAGAGTTTAAAAGGTCCTGTATCACACACACTGGACTCTTGTGAGATTTAAGTCCTGTTATAATGTTTTTACCGCCTCAAAATCACCAGGAGTTGTGTTTTGTTTCATTCACATGTTTTAATAATCCTGTCTACCTTTCCAAAGCTTAAAATGTTCTGTCCCCCCTTGTGATGTCATGATTATAGAGAAGGTTATGAAGTTTAAAGACACAATGAGGCATTTCATGTATTACCACATGACATTACAAAGTGTTTTGTATTAAAAATGTGTGAATAAAACAAAACTTTGTGTATGTTTGTGATGAGGAAACAACACAACAGATAGAAAATAGCCTAATGCAGGTCTTACTTTAGTTTGAGTTCATCCTTTACTTCAAACCAACATGCAAGAATTATCAGGAAGTTCATAACTATCCCACATTTCCAATTAATATCACAACATACTATTATTATTATTTTTTTTATATAAATAAATAAAATAACTTCAAAAACCAAGAACACAGAAATATGCAGGGTGCACTGGTTTCCGGTTTTAATTTGCACAGCTCCTCTCTTTCAGCCGCTGGTGTCTGCACAGAAAATGGGCCATAAAAAAGACAAACAGCATTAGTGAGGTGCTGGGAGCGTGTTTATGTCGTCCTCTGCACCACAGTCACACAGAGCAGCCTAATGATGCATGCACCAACTCTAATACACCAGGAACCTTCTGCGCCATTGGCTCCAAGAGGGACAAGTGCAGGAGATGTGTGGCTATTCACTGGAAAAAATAATATTGCTACAAAATGCGCCAGAGTCTCGTGTAAAACTATAGGTTCTGTAATTTATTAAAGGTGCACTGTGTAACTTTTGTGGTGCAGGATCCCCCATTTGCTCCATTGTCTCCATGGTGATGTTACTGCTTTGCCTCAGATGCTCCACAGTATAACATTAAACAAATATATCTTGTATTGATTCAATTATATGTTTTTATTTCTCAAAACTACAGCAACACCTACATTACAGACAGACTGACTGCGGGGCCACAGATCTGACCTGTAACCTGGTGATGTGGCCTGCTCGTCTCCATGGAGACAGATAAATTAAATGCCTGCAATAGCAATGCATCTACATGGCAGACCCTCTACCAAAAAAGTTACACAGTGCACCTTTAAAGAGAATTTATTTGACTTGTGTGGGAAATGATCTGCTGAAACAGAGACTCCCCTGTGTTTGTCACTCCTCCTTCACTGCAGCACCACAGTCTGAGCCTCAGACCTTTACAGGAATGTTTCTGAGGAGGGAACATTATATAATGGTGGAAAGCTCAAAACAAACCATTTTTCATGATACCCCCTCTTTAAATCCACTTTAGAGTCTAAGTACAGCCTCTTTCTCATTCCCAAATACACAGAGCTCTTCCCTCTGCAAAACAAGTTTCTATCACTGCTAAAACCCTGTGTTCTGCCCTGTGTTCTGACCCGTGTTCTGACCCGTGTTCTGACCCGTGCAGCCGTCACATGTGCAGAGCTCCAGTGTCACAGCAACAGAACTGGACCCACACTGAAGCTGCAGCTGCACCGGGTGCAGTCTGAGTGAGGTGTAATATCACCTTATGTTCAGTCATCAAAAACAAGCGTGAAAAGGTTATATACGTAATCCAGGCATGTTTGAGTAATTTAGTGATCTCTCCTGAGCACTATTCAAAACTTCCTAAAGGTTAGACATAAGATTCTGTCCAATGCTCAGCTCACAAACCTACGTCACCCACACTCCTGCGGAGCAATTTTCCAGAAATACACAAAAGCACGAGACAGAAAACACTACAACTCCTTAAATCTGATGCAACAGAAGTTTCACTGAACTGATTTGGCTGAATCATATTTGACATTGTCAGTAAAGCCAAATCATTTTCTGAATGACTCTCCATTTTCATGTAATGCATTTCCTCTGAGGTTAAAGGGACAGATAGTTTTCCTTTAGCACTTTTTCTAACCCACCTTTTATTCCCAGAGAAAATCTATAGTCTATATTACAAACTCGCCCGGCTTTACGGTGACCCCCCTATGGTTTTCCTCTGCCTCTGTAAAGCACAATAAATGCCTGATGCTCCGTGCACAGTTCTGTGGGTCTGTGTGTGCTGCAGGGCTGTGTGATCTAACCTTATTCTTTCGCTTCAGAGCCTCCCTCAACACCACTGATTTTTGCACAGAACTATAAAAATGACTCACTGTGCCTGAACAAGAAGAAAATCTAATTATTCTTACCAAGATACTGCTAAAGATCAAGTCTATAAACGCACTGCTCACATCATATAACCTCATTTTTATTTTATTTTTTTTTTTACCTGGGATGTGTTAGACGTAAAGGTGCCAGTGCAGTTCCTGTGTGCAACCAGCGGTGGTGCTGTTGAGCTGGATACTCTACGTCCTGACAGACAAAACAAAGCAAAGAATATGAAATAACAACTCTCAAAATGTTGAAAATACTGTGCACAGGACTCATTTTGCAAATTTGTTCCACTATATATAATGAATTAGAGTCTCTTCAAAGGGAATAATTATAATTCCAAACAACCATATGAACATATTGTGCTGTTTTTGCTGTTTAAAACTGTCTTTCAGGAGAATAAGAGTCTCAAACAGAAATGCCACAGTGAATCAATTTCCATCCAATACAACAAGTAAAAGCAAAACATCAGATTTGAAACAATATTGAACAATGACTTTTTATAACAGGAAAAAAAGTAAAAAGAAAAAAGAGGAAGTCGAACTATTCTGACCAATTAATTAAAAGAGAGTAAGACAGTGGACGGGATATTTCTTTTACCTGTTTTCTTACGCACCTGTGCAGAACTTTTCTTGTAACAAAACAGGAAAAAAACAACAATGGGACGGTTTGGATTTTTGGTCAAATTAAACTGGATTTTTTCCTGTTCTTTGCTCTTCCTATAATCACAGCACAAGGATTTTGGGACGTCCCTGTTCTCTGAATTCCCACCCCTAAAATGCACCACTCTGCACCACCTGTTGGGCTTGTGTCTGTTATGCAGCTATAATCTATAACATCCCCCGATCATCATGTTATAATCTGTACATTTTAAATTGCAATATTCATCTAAAACGTCCACAAATCTGCTGAATTCCATGTTAGGAAAATGTGGTGACCAATGGGAGCTGACGTCACTGTAAACAAACTCTGATGGATGCAGATCACACGAGTGAGGAGCTTCTTTTCCATTTGCACCAAAATGACTGTGCGATGCTGCCAAATCCTGTGTGTCACGGAGAAAATAAAATGGGAGAATGAAGCACAGAGTGATGGAGCTGGTGGTGGTGGAAACAGGGATCTGCAATATGGTGTCAACTATGGGTGAGATGGTGAGAGGAAACTATAACATGGTTATTAGTTCTAAAAGGTTGACTTTGCATAATAGATCTACTTAAACAGTCTCAGTTTTGGTTAGTTCTGCTCTAAACTTCACTGACCTTTCATAGTCCAGTCTTTGCTCCGCTCTTTCCTCCTCTTCCGACTGTTTGGGGAGGAGAGTTTTTCCTTGTAACCTCTGCCTCCACAAACCTCTGGATAAAAATATAGATATATTCTCATTTGCTTTTGGTAGCAGAAGGAAAAAGTGCCTCTGTCTTAACCTCTCTTATAAGGGCCACAGGCTGTGGTAGCGTTGACTTCAGGGAAAAACAAAATATTTAGTTTTGGATATTTTTCTCTATTTCTCTCTTTTTCTGAGACATTTTGAAGGGTCCTTGCAGAGTAGAGAGTGAGTCAGCCTGGGCGAGGTGGAATTGGCAAAGAAAGCCCTGCCTGTCAGCTCGGATATGCGAGTGGGTTATGAATATATTTGAATAGATACATGCAAATCTGATCCATGAGACAAGAGCAAAATTAGGTGACAATGAAGCTCTGTGATTGGACGGCTGTGGTCTGCTGGATCTCTGAGGTGCAGGAGGACCACAATAGACTTCCAGAGTAGTGCTGTGTTCAGGCTGTAGGAAAACAGTGGAAAATATCTGATAGTATTTGTATTGTTTGTATTTCTGTTCATTTGGTGCTGCAGGTTTTGGGCTGATGGGGGAAACCGGAGCCCAGAGGAAACCATCCAGACACAGGGAGAACATGCAAACCCCACACCCAGGGATCAAATCCAGAACCTTCTTGCTGTGAGGCATGAGTGCCAGCCCCACTATTGTAGAATTGTATAAAAGTATTTAAAGGGCCCATATTATTTATACTATTGTCTAATACAGTTTCCTCATCACAAACAGACCTGGAGTTGTGTTTTGTTGAATTCGCACATGTTTCACACTCAAATCCTGCAGATTTACACTGAGTTTTTTCTGTTCCACCTTGTGATGTCATGTGGTGATACAGGAAGTGCTCCACTGTGTTTTTGAACTCCAACTGTCTCCAAACTGATATCTGCACCACTGACCTGGACCGGCGTGTTTCCATGAGATATGTTTAATAATGTCCCACTGTGGAATATTCCAGGTGAAATAACAGCGTCTCCATGAAGACACAAAGCAGAGGATCTGAGTCAGTAGAGCCTGAGCTGGTCTGTGTGAGCTGGTCTGTGTGAGCTGGTCTGTGTGAGCCGGTCTGTGTGAGCTGGTCTGTGTGAGCTGGTCTGTGTGAGCTGGTCTATGTGAGCTGGACTGTGTGAGCTGGTCTGTGTCAGGTGGTCTGTGTGAGCTGGACTGTGTGAGCTGGTCTGTGTGAGCTGGTCTGTGTGAGTTGGTCTGTGTGAGCTGGACTGTGTGAGCTGGTCTGTGTGAGCTGGTCTGTGTGAGTTGGTCTGTGTGAGTTGGTCTGTGTGAGCTGGTCTGTGTGAGTTGGTCTGTGTGAGCTGGTCTGTGTGAGCTGGTCTATGTGAGCTGGACTGTGTGAGCTGGTCTGTGTCAGGTGGTCTGTGTGAGCTGGACTGTGTGAGCTGGTCTGTGTGAGCTGGTCTGTGTGAGCTGGTCTGTGTGAGTTGGTCTGTGTGAGTTGGTCTGTGTGAGCTGGTCTGTGTGAGTTGGTCTGTGTGAGCTGGTCTGTGTGAGCTGGTCTGTGTGAGCTGGTCTGCCAACGGAGCTGTCACACATGGGCCCAGTAAAGAGCAGCCATGACACAGCGCCCCCTGCTGGAAAATATGACTCCAGTGTGAGGGGGAGAAGAGGAGGAGGAAAGGGGGAGGAGAGGAGGAAGAGGAGGAAGAGGAGGAAGAGGAGGAAGAGGAGGGGGAAGAGAGGAGGAGGAGGAGAGGAGAGTGATGAAAAGCACTGCACTTTACAAAGACAGGACGTGTGGTCCATACAGTCCTGGCACACAGGTCTCAGTATAAATCAGGCATCGATCGCTCACACTGACCTGAGCTATGGGCACTGGTCATTTCTATTGACTGATCCTATGAATGGAAATAAGATATAAATAAGTAAAGGAACAGTGAGGCCCAAGAGCCACTGTCATTACTATGTGTTGCTTCTACTACTATTCCCACCACTACTATTACTACACACATTAATGTGTACAAAGAGGAGGGAAGTGGGTTAAGTGTCTTGCCCAAGGACACAACAACAGCATTAATCTGTAGAAGCTGGAATCTCACCGCCAAACACTGGATAAACTCTCCTGAGCTACGACTACTTTTACCACCAATACATTACTGTGATAGTAAGTAGCTGTGAGTGGTAATTAGTAATACCTCACTAATATTACTACTGCTACTGCTACTACTATTACTGCTGCTAGTACTACTACTACTACTGCTACTGCTACTACTACTGCTACTACTACTACTACTACTACTGCTACTACTACTGCTACTACTACTACTACTGCTACTACTGCTACTACTGCTACTACTACTACTACTACTACTACTACTACTACTGCTACTGCTACTACTACTACTAATGCTACTACTATTACTAGTACTACTACTATTCGGCTCATACGACAGTAAACCCAGAGCATGTAGTGCTGTTTGTGCCTCACTGACCCCAGTACTGAGGCGTGACTGTACGAGCTCTACATCTTTGGCCTCTTTACACTTCGGCGCCGTGTTAGAGGATTTTTAACCAATCACAGCGCAGGACTCACAACACGCCAAACACGTCCTGGGCCAAGAACATTGTGACACCAAACGCAGCGAGTCAGTGAAGTGAAGGGCCCCAACTGCAAACTGTGGCTAATGTACAAGTCTGCATGTCCGACATGGAGGAGGGTTTACAGTGTAATACACTGATCAGTCAGACCACTGTTATTTATGATGTCATAAATCTGTATTGTATCACTAAATATACGGCCCTATATTACACACACTGACTCTTGAGCTTTAGGCCATGTTTTAATGTGACCTCTTCAAACATACCAGGAGTTGTAATGTGTTTCATTCACGTTCAGAGTTTATTATTAGTCTGTCTGTATCTCCAAAGCTCAAAATGCTTTTCTTCCACTTGTGTCACTCAGTGTGACTCGTGATGTCAAACACTGGTAGTTTTAGTTGAAGCAGAACTATTATGCAAAACACACTTTTCAGCGGTTTTAACCATGTTGTAGCTGTTCTTTGTCGCTGTCTCTTCTGCCTTCTCAAAGTTGTGTGCAGCGTTCAGAAGTCTGACAGCCTCAGGGAAATGACTGTTCCTCAGTGAGATGTTGTGGCTTTGCTGCTCCTCAGGCTCCTCCAGAGGCCGAGGGACAAACGGGTGGAGGGAGGAGTGTGAAGGGTCCCCCGTGATCCTGGAGGCCCGTCTCCTGCAGCGTTCTGTAAATCTCACTGATGGTGTAAAGTCACATCCAGTGATCTTCTCTGCCGCTCCGACCACAGCTGCAGATCCTTCCCGTCCTGGGCTGAGGCCGTTCTGCACTGTGAAGGTCCGGCTCAGCACTCTACACATGTGTGAAAGGAGACGAAGGCCTGGGGGCCTCGTCCAGCAGCCTCGAGTCTCCTTAAAAAGTAATGTTGTAATCCAGGAAGTGCTCCACTGTTTCTATTATTCTAGTATTTGGAGCTTTGGAGATGTGGACAGAGCAGTAATAAAGTGTTACTCAAACATGTGAATGAAACAAAACTTAACTCCAGGTGATTTTGACATTTTAACATCGATTAAAGCTCACAAGAGTCCATTTTGTGTAATATGGGACCATTAAGGTGTCCACACTAAAAATACTGACTACAATTTTGCTCTATTGACATAAAATGAATGAACAGTTGTGAGCGAAAGGCACTTATGCAAGAAAGTCCAAAGTACTTCTGAACAGAACTAAAAGTACTGCAGATGATTAACATATGAAATGACCTGAAGCCCGTGTAACACAAGAACACTAAATACATTCATAATTACCCTATAGAATTTTGACAGAATTTATTATTCGATTAATTCAATTTAAATAAATCGAAACTGTTTTTAAAATGTTTCCAAATCTAGGCTGTTTTTAATATAGAGATCTGTACCCATCACCTGTAAAATCATGTGGTTAATTTTTTCCCACTGACTAAAAAATCTGAGTTTTTGATAAGAAATCATCAAATATAATTGAACATTATGAGACTGATCAATACAAAAAATCTTTGGCTCCGGCCCAGACCTGATTATTCTTACATGGAAACGAGTCAGTCTAACACTATCACAGCCGACAGGACCATTATTCCTTTATTATGGAGCTGTATTACGCAACTTTTTGGTCTTTGTGAGCTACAGAGAATCAGGCCTGGAAGCTGAAAATCTCATAGTGTTTGTGCCAAGAATCCATTGAAAATAACAGCGTCCATGTTTGATCGGCCCGGGGCCGTGAGCGGCGCTTTCACAAACAGCTCTTTCCTCAGATTGTTCTGTACTCATCAAACTGCCCATTTCCTCAGAACAGCCCACACTGTAACCAGATTTTAGATGTTTACAATAAATGGTTTTCAGATAAACGAAGACAGTAAGAGCCGACGTTTAACGACTCCCGTGACATTTTCATCTGGACGAGTCAATCGTGTGGGGAGTGTCCGGTATTAGGGCCAAGCAAAACAAAAACAGGCTAATTTAGGGCTAATATGTTTGATTTAACATCTGTCCAAATCATTGAGCCATTTTACCACTTTAGAAACCAAACAATATTGGAACATATGAAAAACCTTCATAATATTCAGTTTTGGTGCTTCCTCATTCGTGGACTGACCAAACGTGAATAACAATAGCTTAGTTTTGCATTATTGCTGGTGTCAGTATGATTTATTAGGAAAAAAGTGTTGTTTTTTACTGAGGTAGAAGTACAAATACTGCTGCCAAGTATAAAGAAAGCATTAAAAATACTACTCAAAGTACTATTAAGTCAAATCTGAGTAGGAGAATAGAGCAGTCTTTTATATAAAACTTAAAACGATTAAAGTGAAGCAGTGACATCATGTGGTGTATTTGTACAGACAGCAGTGGATTCGGACAAATGGAAATGGTATTTTAGTTACATTTTTCTTTTTTCAAGTTGCTTTTGTTTTAATCAAACAGTTTAGTATTTACCTTGACATGTTTCGACCATTAGACAGCAGTGATCATCAGTGATCATCAGCAGAGTCGTGTGATGCTGCTGTGACGTAGCTTCTCGGCTCCACAGTCTTTGGGGTTTTTTTCTGGGAGAAGAAGGACGACACATTGATCTCTTAACAGAAAACAAAAAGTTATGTAAAGTAACTTGCAGGCCTGGCCCTAACCATTTTGACACCCTAGGCAAGATTTCAGGTGGCGCCCCTTGGATTGCAAAAAAAAAAAAAAAAATACTGCCAGAGTACAGATACTCACAAGAAATCAAACAGTTCATAGTGATGATGTTTTAGACAGTGGAGGATTTTATCCCCCATCGCCGATTTTTGCGCTCGGCGCCCCCTAGTGGAGCAGCGGCGCCCTTAGCATTTGCCTATGTTGCCTAATGGGGGGGCCGGCCCTGGTAACTTGTACTTCATTCTTACAATTGGACGTGTAGCAAAGTAAAATTTTATAGCTAGAATTATGCACAGTTGCAAGTGCATGTTTAAAAATCAGCTTCAATTCCAACTAGACCAAAAAATCTACTCAATTATAGTAACAAAAGTCTCTGTAATTCTTCACATCCTGTCCTGTCTGAATGAATATAATGGTTAGACTAGATCAGAGCGGCACCAAAGCAGGTAAACAGTCTGGAAACAGTCTGTAAACAGTCAGTAATAAAGATGTTCTTTGTTTCTAATTGAAATCTTTGTGAGAATCCCGGTCTGGACTTAGACACGGGTAAAGAGTCTCTTTCATTCACAGATAAATACTGTCAGTGTGGGAAAGACACTTAACCCCAGACTCTGCATAAACTGTGAGTAGTTCCTTGATGTAAACACTTTGAGAGAACTGAAGGTGGAGAAGAGCTGCAGAAAAGTGACCATTTGTGTCACTGAAAGGAGAAACATGTCTGGATTTGAATCAGAAGCACAGAAAGTTACCAGAGGGTTTGTGTAAGAAGATTTCCATCCATTTTCTTCCGCTTATCCAGGGTCACAGGGGCAGCAGTTTAAGCAGGGACTCCCAGACTTTCCTCACCCCAGACACTTCCTCCAGCTCCTCCTGGACCCTGAGACAGAGTCTCTCAGGCCCAGAGACAGAGTCCCTCCAGTGGGTCCACTTCAACTGCTCCTCTTGACATGGAGGAGCAGGGACTCTACTCCGAGCTCCTCCCGTGTGACCGAGCTCCTCCCCCTCTCTCTAAGGGAGCGCCCGGCCACTCTGCGGAGGAAACTCATGTTTACCCAGAGCTCATGAGGTGAGGGGAGGAACGTGACTGAGGTAAATCCAGAGCTTTGCCTTTTGGCTCAGTTCCTCTTCACCACAGCCGTCTGATACAGGAGGTTTTATAGCCCAAAAACCCAAGAGAAACAGACATTCTGACTGTGAGCAGAGCCTCTACAGATCTGACCAGAACTCGGCCTGGTTTGGGCTCCATGAAGACTGAAAGGTTTAATACCAGACTGTGAAAACTCCCAGACAAAACGATAAATATAACAAATACTTCTCAGAGAAAAGCCTTTGATGGAAAAGTTACACAATGCACCTTTAAGCTCCAGTGACAGAACAGGAGGAGAAGCGTTTCTGGAGCTGCAGCAGAGATAACCCAGTTAGTTGGAGGAGCGGGTGTCAAACAGTGTTCAACCTCCCCTAAGCACCTGACAAGAGAACCTCCCATCGAGGAACAGCCAGAGTGTCTTTGATGGGCACAGAAGACAAACGCAGACGTGTTTTCAGGCTTTGCTAACGCTGCTCACTCACTCTGCATATTCTGTGTTTCTCTGTGTGTCAGGCAGAGGTCAGGAGGTGGGGAGGGGGAGGTAAACACAGCAGGTGTGAAAGCTGAAAATATAAAACCTGTAGTGCTGGTGTGTCCAAGCAGGTTTCACTCAGATATTGTTTTGATATGATTCTTTATGGGTCTGTATGGCACTATTTTCTGATCTATGTTCTAATGTTTCCTCATCAAAAACATACCTGAAGTTTTGTTCTGGTTCGTTCACACATGTTTAACACATAAACCCTGCATATTTAGGCTACTTTAGGAGCTCTTTCCATGTCACGTGGTAATATAGGAAGTGCTCCACTGTGTTTTTAAACTGCATACGCCTTCATGTAGTAATGACATGGGAATAACAGGCATCGTACTGTATGTTTCTTTACATTTTCACCCCTCATACATAATGCACAACAGTCTAATCCTCGAGCTGTACAGACTCAGATCTGGTGAAGGCTCCTCAGGCACTGCTCCCAGACGGGTTATGAACGGGTCAAATGCAGATCACAGATTTTCCTCTGAAAATAAAGAGCAGCAGCAGCATACATTTTCAAAAATATGCTTTGACTTTTTTGTGTTGTGATACAGATGGACTTTGGTGTAAAGATGCAGTCGTAGTTGATAATCAGATGATAATCAATAAAATTAGACACTTATTTAACACTTATTTGAACGAGCAACAAAACTGCGAAAAGTCACAATAACAGAACAAAATGTGATCTTTCCTGAACAGTATGAGGAGGATTCTGAGCTACATCAGAACAAACAGAAGACCTCATGCTCAGATAATATCATTATTTTGTATATGAAAATTACATTCTATTACTGAAAAGGGTCATTTTTTAATCTTCACTGGTTTTGTAATTGTTATTGAGTGAATGACTTAGGATCAAAATCCAGAATTTTAGTATCGTATGAATAACAGTAAGAGTACGGCTGAAGTATTGGAAATTAAAGAAATAACAAGGCTTATTAAAGTTTATTTGTACAGCACAATTCGAACACAAGGTGCTTTAAAGAATATAAGAATAAGAAATACATTAAAATCATAATACAAACAAATCAACACATAAATAATCATCAAATTAAAAGGAGAGAAAGAGAGATTAAATTAGAGACAAGTGCAGAATGAGGAATGAAAACCAGAGTCAGAGTCTCACAGGTTCAGACTGTTCCAGGTTTTAGCTGCAGAATCTGAAACTCTGACTCCCCGAGTTTAGTCCTGACTCTGGGACCAGCAGGAGGCCGGGACTGAACCAGGACTAAAGCAGGACTAAAGCAGGACTAAACCAGGACTAAACCAGGACTCCAGCAGGAGTTGGTCCCTGAGCTCCTCAGATGGTTCATGAGGCTCTAACATGTCACAGATGGACTTTGGAGAGACTTGTGCAGGAGCAGAGCTGCTTTAAAGTCTCTGAGCCACAGGGGGCAGTGCAGAGACCTGAGACCAGGACTTATGTGCTCGGACTTCCTGGTTCGAGTCAGGACCTGAGCTGCAGCGTTCTGGATGTTCTGGATGTTCTGGATGTTCAGGATGTTCTGGGTGTTCTGGATGTTCTGGTTGTTCTGGGTGTTCTGGATGTTCTGGATGTTCTGGATGTTCTGGGTGTTCGGGATGTTCAGGATGTTCAGGGTGTTCTGGATGTTCTGGGTGTTCTGGATGTTCTGGATGTTCTGGATGTTCTGGGTGTTCGGGATGTTCAGGATGTTCAGGGTGTTCTGGATGTTCTGGGTGTTCTGGATGTTCTGGGTGTTGTGGATGTTCTGGATGTTCTGGATGTTCAGGATGTTCAGGATGTTCTGGGTGTTCTGGATGTTCTGGGTGTTCTGGATGTTCTGGATGTTCTGGATGTTCAGGATGTTCAGGATGTTCTGGGTGTTCTGGATGTTCTGGGTGTTCTGGATGTTGTGGATATTCTGGGTGTTCTGGATGTTCTGGATGTTCAGGGTGTTCAGGGTGTTCTGGATGTTCTGGGGGTTCTGGGTGTTCTGGATGTTGTGGATGTTCAGGATGTTCTGGGTGTTCTGGATGTTCTGGGTGTTCTGGATGTTCTGGATGTTCTGGGTGTTCTGGATGTTCTGGGTGTTCTGGATGCTCTGGGTGTTCTGGGTGTTCTGGGTGTTCTGGGTGTTCTGGATGCTCTGGGTGTTCTGGATGTTCTGGGTGTTCTGGATGTTCAGGGTGTTCTGGATGTTCTGGATGTTTTGGATGTTTTGGATGTTCTGGATGTTCTGGATGTTCAGGGTTTTCTGGATGTTCTGGGTGTTCCGGATGTTCAGGGTGTTCTGGATGTTCTGGGTGTTCTGGATGTTCTGGGTGTTCTGGATGTTCTGGGTGTTCTGGATGTTCTGGATGTTCTGGATGTTCTGGGTGTTCTGGATGTTCTGGATGTTCTGGATGTTCTGGATGTTCTGGATGTTCTGGGTGTTCTGGATGTTCTGGATGTTCTGGGTGTTCTGGATGCTCTGGGTGTTCTGGGTGTTCTGGATGTTTTGGATGTTCTGGATGTTCTGGATGTTCAGGGTTTTCTGGATGTTCTGGATGTTCTGGATGTTCAGGGTGTTCTGGATGTTCAGGGTGTTCTGGATGTTCAGGGTGTTCTGGATGTTCTGGGTTTTCTGGATGTTCTGGGTGTTCTAGATGTTCTGGGTGTTCTGGATGTTCTGGATGTTCTGCAGCGTCTCACAGCTGCTGCAGTATTGTAGTTGTAGTAGTGGTAGTTGTTGTCTTGTAATTTTTTGTATGTGGTTTAAAAAAAACTAAATTGTTCTTCCTCACGAGATCTTCTTTTGTTTCTCTCCCTGTGCATTATTCTATAAGACACAAAAACCACCAGGCTCCATTAAAGATACTGTAATTACACCGCAACACAAAAGGTGCTGCATTTGTCTTAACACATTGTCAGTCATCACATTCGGGCTAATTAAGGAGCAAAAAGCAATTTAAGTTACACAATAGCCACACAGCTGTGTTATTTTGAAGACAGAGGGGAAATAGAATGGCTTTTGTTGGTTTTATTTTGGGATTTTCACCAGAACAAAGAAACTGCAGTTGGGTTATTGAAAAGGGACTATGTGCGGGGCCTTATAATGCTGTAGAAGAGAGTGTGTGGGCTGGCTGTGGGCGGCCAGGACGCACAAACCTGGACAATTTGTTGAAGGTTATAGTTTCAGAAATATCATTATTTATGGGGTAGATTAAGTTTGTCTTTAGCTTAGACGGTATAAATGAACATAGCTGCCGTGGTACAAATAGGAGGTGAGTTTAGGGACGCTTCTGGCTTCATCGTTTCCATTTGATTTACTACTGAAAATGTGACATCCCTCTCTCTGTAACAGCTGCAGTCGCCTCTTCTCATTGGTCTTAAAATGTTCATATCCACTCTCCATTCTGCATTAATCTATTTTGTAAGTAAATAAATGTCTGTTCCTATGAAACTTGGCTCCAAATTAGCTCCTGGTACTGCCGGCCTTGGTGAGTTTTATTTAACTCGAACCGAATGCTATGAGTGATGCTACACTCCCTTAGTCCACTTCTCTTTTTTCTTTTTTTTTTCTTTTTTTAACCAGGTAAAGACCCACTGAGATGCAGATCTCATTTACAGGGGTCACCTGGCCAAGTGGTCAACAGCCAAGAGCAGAGCACAACAATCAATTAAGATAAACATCAGTTATGAAGGTAAAGAGCAGTGAATGTAGAAAATATTTCGAAAGTGCAGTAACTGTAAGAGTCTAAAAAGATAAAGTGCCGTAGTAAACAGTCTTCATACAGACTACAGTCTTTAGTCATATTGTGGTCAGGAGAATATTGTTTTCTTATGGCTTTTCCTTCTTGGGTCTGATGTGTTCAGGAATTTGCATAAATACTTTGAAAAAGGTTTCCATTCAAGGAAACCTGTTATGCAAAATCATCTTTTTAATTAGAATAGTTTTCCCTTCTTATTTACTCACTCAAAGTTGTATTTGGAATGATTCCTGCATGTTTGAGTCTTTAAACATCTTGTCTTGAGTCTCCATCTTCTAAATGTCATTGTTCTGGCACAGGTCATTTTAGATCAATACTGCGATAATGATCCACATATATTATAACTGTACAGCAGATAAAAACACTGTTACTGTCTAAGTCATCAGCAACTTTAAGATTTAAAGTTTCAAAAAATAGTCAAAATAGTAAAACCAAATTTTGTTGCATAAAACATTACACTCCAAAAAATACTGAAGTGTATAGAAAACCATGGCTTAAGGCTACAACACACAAACTAATGTTAATGTATATATATGCAAATGACAAGTATTTGATTATGTTTGTGCTTTTATTGCAGACGGTATGAGATAAAGAAGATTTGTGCTGTTATGATTGTTGCAGATTGTGTCCAGACACAATGTCCAGACAGTGACTTCCATCACCTCCACTTCACAAACATCAGGAGTTGACCTCAAACGGCTTCACATTCTGAAACAGTCTTTGAAAAACCAAAATAATGATGCTTTGGTTTATCATTCTGTTTCTCTATTAACCTCTGAGTAAATGTTAGGTCGAACTGTCACAAAAACACAAAATGTCTCATTTAAGAATAAGGACTGGCTCTAAGGCAAAAACAATTACAGAAAAGACAAAACCAGAGTCACTCAGGCAGTTAAAATCTTCTGCACCAGGTCAAACCTCACAGATGTGTTTATTGCTCAAAAATAGCTTGAAAAACACATTCTTATTGTGAGCTGGGCCGCCTCTCCATAAACATGACCTGTAAATTGTCCTGGCATCTCCGTCCTGTTTGTCTCTATGGAGATATATACATTTAATGCTGTACTGTGGAACTCTCCACACGAAGCAGCTGGTGAACAGAAAAGCTCCTTTAATGATGAGGTAAATATGAAGTCTTCTTCAGATCCTCACAGTTCAGCTTCTACTGTTGTGTAATTAAAGAGAAAACCAACGTTTTGGAGCTTTCGAACATCTAATAATGTTTTTCCCTCACCAAAAACATGTCTGAAGAAGTTTAATATGTCTGAGTGATCTTTGAGTAGTTTACGGTTGGCTCTATGACTCTGCTCACGTCAGCCACGCTTCCACATGACAACTTCACAAACCTGCTGTGATGTGCAGTGGTTTCATTAGCGGGATGAACGCTGATTCATGTGACGGGGAAAAACTAAACTTTTTTATATTTTAATACGTTGTTTTAGGCAAATATGGCATTTTCCAAACAATAAAAGGAAACATGATACTCTACATATGCAAATGCCGTCTGTAATGATCGTCTGTTTTAAATATTTCATGGTGCACTTTTAATCCATGTTTTTCCAATGTGTTTTTAACTAGTAATGGCAAATAAACGAACCTTTTGCTGTGTGCAGTCTCGGCAGACCCCAGAGGGAGAGTTCCTGCCTCTGGACCAGTGTGAGCTGGACGTGGGCTTTGGGACTGGGGCAGATCAGCTTTTCCTGGTGTCTCCTCTCACCATCTGCCACGAGATCAACACCAAGAGCCCGTTCTTTGACCTGTCCCAGCGCTCCCTCACCAACGAGCAGTTTGAGATCGTGGTCATCCTCGAGGGCATCGTGGAGACCACCGGTGAGTCTAAATATTTTAGGTTATAATAATAAGACATTCTGTTCTTTCTGTCTTTGCTGCCTTAAGAATGTGAAAAACAGAATTAGTTCATTTCAGGCGATTTGCAGTGGTCCAGACTTATTCCTCATTTACCTTCAGCATTCAGAGCATCCTGACGTCGCCATCTCTGCTAAGCTCATAACAACTAGCATGCTATCAGTGCAATTCCTGACTATCAGACAATAAAACACTTTATAATAAAAAGCAGACAACATACAGCTCACATTTTGACCCCAAGAGCTGCTTATACAGTACATCTGTACTAGGGTGAGACATTATCTAATAGATGAGTAAAAAATCAGGTTTAGGGTTTTTAAAGGTGCTTTAAAAACTTTTCTGGTGGGGGTCTCCATGGAGAAAGTTACTGGTAAGATCCATGGATAGACAATCTCATGCTTTCCAACTTTTCCAAGACCTTCTAGACTAATAAAAACAAAAAAGAGGTAGATCATTTTAATGGCATATTGTGGAATATTCCAGGAAAAGTGAGTATATTTCCTTCAAGTAGGTGGCAGACCCTCCATCAGAAGTTACATACTGTACCTTTAAAAAAAAAATATATATATCTAGAATAGGTCACCACGGAAACACACAGCAAACAGGTTCATTTCTTTAATCGTATAACCTATATCTACACCTATATAAAACCTACTGTATATATATTTTCACGTCAATATGAACCAACATTACAGCTGTAGAAGTGTAAAAAAACTTCAAATGCCATTTCTCTACTTTAGTTCCACTGAGAGAAATAATCTGATATAATTCAAACACACGAGGCCAAGACCTGGGAGACAGAGGCTGATTTATAAAAGACACATTTTACTCACCCACAAATGGTTTTGGAGGCGCTGGTGCATTACACAGGCTGCTGGTCATGGACGTCACCGTGATGAATGAGAGGAGCTTTGGGGAGACGCACAGGCCGTTTTTCAGATGAGCGCTCAGGGCAGAGGATTCTACAGCACACAGAGATTATAATGTGTTATTCTATCTGCTGCCTCCAAATAATGAGGACAAGAATCAATAATCAATCAGACGACAAAATGACGATACAACAAGCTGTATTCTTCAGCCTGGATCTGTGGCACTGTGGGACCTGCCCGTCTCCATGGAGATGTTATTGCTTGGTCCGGAATGTTCCACAGTGTGAGACTGAACTTATCTTGTTTATGGTAATGCCATGAGGCCACGTTACAGGTAAGATCTATGAAGAGGCAAGCCTGCTCACAGTAAGAATGTTTTTCAAGGTATTTTTAAAACTAAAACACCTGTAGTGAAATAATCAGCTTTAATGCCATACTGTGGAACATTCCAAGCAAAGTAAAAACATCTCCATGGAGACGAGCTCATGGCAGACGCCTCACCTAAAATGTACCTTTAACGTATGGTTTGTTTTCGGGGAGAAATCAGAGTGACAGATGCAAATGTAAAAATGAATTCAAATTTAAATTATTTTGTGGCCATGGTAACGTTTTTGGGTTTAGTTTAGTGCTTTTTCACTCAAAGGGCTTTAGATCAAGGAACATTCACATGCACATACACCAGTGTACGCAGGCACTGGGAACGAGATAAAGAGGTAAAGTGTCTTGCCCAAGGACACAATGACAGCTGGAATCTGACTGTCTAAACCTTCAGCTCAGCAGATAAACACCTGAGCTACAGTCTCTCACTTTAAACTCCAAACACATATCACAAAGGGCAGACAGAACAGCAGGGATGCAAGTAGGAAATAATGTCTTAAAAACAAAAATACTGACTTTGTGCCCATCTGAAATAAAAAAATATATCTGAATACATATCTGCTGTGAAGGAGTCAATGGAGCAAAGAGAAAAGACTTTGGTGCATATTCAACACAGCAGTTCTCCCCTGAAGCTCAAAGTACCAATAAATGTGGACATCCCTGTAGTTCTCCAGGTCTTTCCTCTTTCCCTCTCTGGCCGTCAGAGGCAGTGAGGCTGAATAGGCTTATAGCACAGGGAGGATCAGTGGGGAGGCCTGCACACTGTTGATAATAACATTAAATCACCCGAGTCTGGAGATGCAGAGTAGAAGAGATAAAGGGAGGTTCTACTGTGGCATCTTTAACACGGCCATCAAACTGTCAGGGACAGTTCTGCGGGGAACAGGTCGTCTTGTCCTATAGTCGTTGAGAATTTCCTTGGGACAAAATGTGGTAATTAAATTGGCATAAGTTTAGAAAAATAAAAATATAAAACTTCAGGGGACTTTTCTCTTAGTTAAAAGTCCTGAACGGGTGCTCCTCAAGGCTCAGAAGTTGAAGACATGAAGATGTGAAAATGGCCATGTTTATAGTATAAAAACTGCACGACTTTTGTGGAAACATGTCGGCTCGTCCTGGAGCCGCTCAGTGGAGAAGTGCAGTGATCCGGTCACTATGTCACACTGTTGTGGTCAAGAAGTCCAAAGGCAAAGCCCTTTATTTACCACAGTCTACATACTACCCTCACCTACGGGCACCTACAGCCCTTAGGGTGAGGAGCACAGTCAGATGGGAGGAGCTCGGAGTAGAGCCGCTGCTCCTCCATGTGGAGAGGAGCAGCTGAGGCTGAAGCATCTGTTCCTGCCTCCTGGACGCCTCCCTGGGGAGGGTCATGTCCCACCAGGAGGAGGCTGGAGCAGAGCTCTGACTGGGCCGTTTAAGATCATTTGGAATTACAAAATAAACAGGTTTTATAATTTTACCTCAGGTATAGACTAAAGCTTTTGTTTTAGAGCCAAATGACATTTTTTATAAGGCGACCTCACTTTTTCATTGCTTAGTCAGAACATAAACTCTTACCAGTCTGACCAGCTTCTCAAAATAATGCGATTTACTGCTTTTTATAAAGAAATATAATTAATATTTTGCAGAATTAAGCACTTTGGCCCCACACTATTTTCTGCTCATCATGTGGCCCCAAGGAAAAGAATAATTAACCACCCCTGAGCTGGAGAGACGAACTCCCTTTTCAATAAAACGTTCCCATTATAATTGAACATTTTTGGAGCTTTAATGACAAATCTACATATTCAGGGCTCATTTCACAGTCACATAAAATAAAAATGATGTCTCACATCCAGATCCTGCTGACGGAGCAGCTCTGCCTTTATCTCTATTGTATTTCCATTATTCCTGTCAGTGGAGTTTAGATTCACAGCTGAGCAGAAATATCGATTCTGCAGACGCATTCATGAACTGTACACATTTCCTATTGAGTTAGTGGACCTGGATAAGGATTTATTTTGTACTAAACTCCTTATTTGACAGTTTAAAATATTATTAGATGATTTCAGCAAAGTGTGTCAGCAGTGAGGCCATAAACCAGTGGGCTGCAGGTGTGAATCAACTTGTGAAGTGACATATCCCAATGTGGCCAAAAATGCCAGAAGAAAACACTCTGAAAGCCCATTTTAAATCATAGTATTAGAGGAAATACAAATATCAGCAATGACACTTTGCAGCTGACGTCATCACCATTGCCTGGGCTTGTTACAGGTCAGATCTGCGGAGAGGCCACTCCACTCAGTCAGAATAACTGTTTTCCTAAATATTTTTGAGCTTTTAAACCACCTTTAATGTAGGAAGAGCTGTTTAATGTGACACTGTGTAACACTTCAGGCAGAGCAATGACATGTCCACAGAAACAAGCAGGTGACGGACCCCAAAAAGTTACACAGTGCACTTTAAGTTCTTTATGTCTATGTTTGGCCTGAATAAACACGTTACAGTTTGGCTCCAGGTGACGTCATGTGGGTTAAACAGATGCAGGGCCTCTGCTTTCCCCCTGAACTGTATATTTTAACTCTGGAGAGGTCAGAAAATTGAGCCATTTAATAATCATAATAAAAGAAACGGTGCCAGTGAAGCCAGAACTCCTCAGAGACGGCAGTGCCACCGCCGGCCCCGACTCTGCCTCGACTCTAAAGCCCCTTCAGCTCAGTGGGGAGAACCTGCAGCAGCTGCTCCAGAATCTTTAAGATGTGAGAATAATGAGCTGAAACGCTGAGTCTGACTCTGTGGGATGTTAAGCACAGTTTAGAGACTTTAAACAGACTTTTACAGAAAAATATTAAAGTGAACACACATCTGAATAGGGACGATAGTAAATATGGCAGCAGTGGGAGAGTTTCTGATTATGAAAAGTAAAATAGCCTTTTGTTTTATTTAAATATTAAAGGTGGATTCTGTAACTTTTCTGGTGGAGTGTTTTTTGGTTTCCATGGGGTTGTTATTTCTGTGCTATGTTCCACAGCACAGCATTAAACTATCTTCATGATAAACAGGCCTAGTCTAGTTACAGGTCTAGTTACAGGTCAGATCTGTGCACGGGTGAGCTTATTTACAGTACAGTTTTAAAGTTGTTTTGGCCATTAAAACACACACTGCTTTTGAATAACAAAATGTGGTTAATCTCATGCTTTTTACCAGTGTAAATGTGTAATTTTGAAGCCCAACTTTGTGCACTAATAACTGGACAGTGGTTTACGTTTTACAGACGTCTGACTGGACCCAAAGCCTTGTCCTCTTTCTTAGAAGTGTCTCCATTTCTTGTGGAGGCTGAAATAAGCGTCTCTGACATTTTTGTTTTGTAAAAGTTGCTCACTGGAGGAAAAAGGTTGGAGACCACTGCAAGAGCACCTTCATGGAGACAAGTTCATTCAGACACATTACTGCAACTTGAGTGACGTGACTGAAGGGTAGTGGCAGTTTAGCAGTTTAGCAGTTTAGCAGTTTAGCAATTTAGCAATTTAGCAGTTTAGCAGTTTAGCAGTTTAGCAGTTTAGCAGTTTAGCAATTTAGCAGTTTAGCCGTTTAGCCGTTTAGCCGTTTAGCCGTTTAGCGGTTTAGCGGTTTAGCGGTTTAGCCGTTTAGCCGTTTAGCAGTTTAGCCGTTTAGCCGTTTAGTAGTTTAGCAGTTTAGCAGTTTAGCAGTTTAGCGGTTTAGCAGTTTAGCGGTTTAGCGGTTTAGCCGTTTAGCAGTTTAGCAGTTTAGTAGTTTAGCGGTTTAGCCGTTTAGTAGTTTTGCAGTTTTGCAGTTTTGTAGTGGTCGTTTAATCATGTAAACTATGACCAAAGGCAGAAGTAAAATCACTTATGAATGCCTAACCCCTAAAGGTCTTGCTCATAGGCACAGTGTCAGGATGCAAAGTCTTTCACGATTAAAAGAGACAGAGTAATTGTCTCATAATATTGAAAATACATCCACAAAACCTGTAAAGTGTCTGAGGGGAGAACAGAACAGAGACTCACTGTGCCCAGACTGAGCCTCAGATAAACACAGGCTAAGTGCTTATTGATTGAGAGCATCTGAGAGCAAACGTCTAAATGTCAAAGAGAAAAAGAAAAATCTAAACAGATGAGGTTATGTATTGAAAGTGAACGGAGCCACGGGGCATTTTCTTATACTATCAGCTCTTTTGGAGACAATATTTTCACGCACCGGCGGCGTATAGGAGGCGGCAGGTTTAGTCCTGGTTAAATCCTGTTTTAGTCCCGGTTTCAGTCCTGATTTAGTCCTGGATTTAGACCTGATTTTAGACCCGATTTTAGTCCTGATTTTAGTCCTGATTTAGTCCTGGTTTAGACCTGGTTTAGTCCTGCTTTTAGTCTCAGTTTAGTCCTGGTTTAGATCTGGTTTAGACCTGATTTTGACCTGATTTTAGTCCTGATTTTAGACCCCATTTAGTCCCGATTTAGACCTGGTTTAGTCCTGGTTTAGTCCTGGTTTTAGTCTTGATTTAGTCCTGGTTTAGTCCTGATTTAGACCTGGTTTAGTCCTGGTTTAGTCCTGGTTTTAGTCTTGATTTAGTCCTGGTTTAGTCCTGATGTTAGTCTTAGTTTAGTCCTGGTTTAGACCTGATTTAGACCTGATTTTAGACCTGATTTTAGTCCTGATTTTAGACCCGATTTAGTTCCTGGTTTAGACCTGGTTTTAGTCCCAGTTTAGTCCTGGTTTTGTGCTGGTTTAGAGGTTTGGCCCGCGCAGTGTACGGGAGGAGGTGTGACCTGAGCGGTGTTTTGGAGCGGGGCGTTCGTGCTTTCAGACCAGTCCTGATTGAAACCACTAAAGCGTCCAAACACTGGGCACAGCCATCTTGGATTCTGTCTCGTAAACCTCGCTTGGTCTCCTCCGAACTCTTCCTACTTCCTAGGCAACGTCCCCAGAGAAACGAATAAATGAACGCACCTTTCACAGTGAAAAGTCCTCAAAATGTCACCTATAAACAGGAAGTTGAAAACCATGAATCTCACACAGTCGAACATGTCAGGCAGAGACATGACATCTCAAAGCACATAGAAGAACATCCATTAGAAAAGCTACACAGTGCTGCTTTAATGAACAGAACAGCACATGCAGGAGCGCAGGGTGTAAAAAGCGCTTTGTGTTGTACAATGAGGCTAGTTTAGACATGTGAAGGCAGGACTCTTCCCACTGATGTATCGGTGCGCGTTAGGAGCTGAGTGACTGCTAATTACGTCGATAAGATTGAACGTGGCAGCGGTGACAGGGCACAGGGCATGTGGAAAACAAGCGCTCCCCTGACCCAGGCCTTGTTAAATGCTGGTCGGGGAATCTCTGAAGAAAGATGTGATAATTGAATACAGATTCAGGTCTCTGTTGCTATGGGAAACCTGGAACATTTACTCTAATATCTGCTCCAGTTTACATGTTTAGTCTTCTGTTGTCTTGATAATGCACTGGGGTTATGTTAGGGTTAATAGTAAATTGTTCGGTTCGAGTAAATATTTAGTATTAGTCTGTGTGCATCTCCAAAGCTCAAAATGCTCTGTTGCACCTTGTGATGTCATGTAATGGTAGTTTTCAAATTAACATTTTCCTTTTTTTGAGAAGAGATTTGGCAGTTTGCAGCACTGAAACCATCCAGATGATTCTAGTGAAGGTTGGAGAAAGAACATTTTTAATAATGAGGAAACAACATTAGGACATAAATCAGAAAATAGTGCAATCTGAGCTCTTTTAAGTATCAAATATCAAGTATGAAATTGAAGTATAGTATCAACACTAATAAATCCATCTCCTCCTCTGTCCATAGGTATGACCTGCCAGGCCAGGACCTCCTACACTGAAGACGAGGTTCTGTGGGGGCACCGCTTCCTCCCGGTGATGTCACTGGAGGAGGGATTTTTCCGGGTCGACTACTCCCAGTTCCACAGCACCTTCGAGGTCCCCACCCCTCCCTACAGCATGAAAGAGTTTGAAGAGAAGAACTCCCTCCCCTCCCCCTTATCCACGCCCACTCCCGCCCTCACCAGCGACAGCCACGGGACCAGACGTGACCGAGTATTTTCCGTGGACTGCATCAACACCGTGGAAGAGAAAAACCGTCACGGAGGAGTTAGCGGGAGACTTCCAAGCAAACTCCAACGGATCAGCTCATCGGGGAAGGAGGACTTGCAAAGGAAAGTGCTGCTTCTGAGCTCACATAATTCGGAAAAGGCGTGCAGCACCGGGGACCTGCCTTTGAAACTGCAGCGTCTGAGCTCGTCCAGTGTAAGCGATACAGAAAACAGGCTACAGCTCAAGTCGCTAAAAGTGGGATTCGAACCAATGACCCAATCCACGGGAGATCTCTACCAGCAGAGCCTACAGCCCACGCTCTGCCCGTCTCCAGTGCCAATGCACAGTCCACTGCTATCGGGAGGGAGGCCAGAAGATAAACTGCCACCAAAACTGCGCAAAATGGCCGCCGATCGTTGAACAGTGCTGAAAAAGTGCTGAAAAAATCCTGTACTGTACTCACGCCTTGCTAAGGAGATGATTATTTTTACAGCCATGATGCAGGTTTGATGAGAAATACAAGGATTTACGATGGTTTATCTCAGTTCGATCACTTTCTTTCTCACGTAGATTTGCCTGGCAGAGACTTCATGCTTTTCTATTGTTTGCAACCCTCTAATGTGCATGTAAAACACTACTTTACTGTACGCACCTGATACCAGCCGAGGTACGGGATGTTGGGACACTGAATTAGAACTGCACGGTGAGGAAAGCGTCTTCTTTATTTAATACGACTCTGTGCTCAAACAGACACTTTGCAGCTGATGTTACAACATTCTGTGGGTTTGTGACGCTAAATGAAGGCACTGCTCTGTCTGAAGCTCTGTTACTCAAGTTAGACTTTAATCAGAGCTTTGTTTTAAAGGTGCACTATGGAACTTTGTGGTTTGGAGTCCATCACGTGCTTGTTTCTATAGATATGTCATTGCTCTGCTTGGGATGTTCCACAGTGTGGCATTAAACAGCTCTACTTTACATTTATTCAATTACAGGTGGTTTTATTGTTCAAAAATAGCTAGAAAACTTAGTAACTTGGTCTGGTTTGGTTTCCATAACGACACAAAGGTTTATCACCACACTGTGAAACATTCCAGATGAAGCAATAACATCTCCATGGAGAAAAGCATTTCACAGACCGTCCACCAGAAAAGTTACACAATTCACCTTTAACACAATCTTACCATAAAAACTCATTTCACTGGAACGGTTGTGATGATGTGTGACCGTAAACTATCTGCTTAGAGTTGAAAGTGGGACTATGTTGTACAAAAGTGCATGATTTTTTTCCCATTACTCCCGAATTTTCCTTTTTAATCTTGATGCAAAAAAGCGTTGTTAATCAAACCTTTTTAATTGCATTATTATTAATGATCTTTGGCCATCCATGGGTTTCAGAGTGGTGAAAAACTAGGATCATTGCCATCGGGACTGAAACTCAGTATTTTTAATGGAAAAAAGTCACTCAAAATGTTGCATGTAACAGAAAGCTGAGCCCATGAACATCTGCAGATACATGATGGTTTTAAAGAGGTCATATGACGCTGTGTTCTGGTCTGTTATGATGTTCTTTCCCCATCAAAAACAGACCTGGAGTTGTGTTTTGTTTCATTCACACAAACCCTGAGGTCTTCTGATGTCATGTGGTAAAACAGGAAGTGCTCCACTGTGTCTTTAAACTCCGTGCACCTTTATTTGGATCAAAGGCAGCTGCAAAACTGAAAACTTCCACTTCATGACATCACAAGGCAGAACAGAGCATTTTGATCTTTGGAGATGAAGACAGAATAATAAACTCAAACATGTGAATGAAACAAGACACAATCCGGTTTGTTTATAACATGACTTAAAGCTCATAAGAGACAATTGTGTGACATGTAGGACCTTTAATCAATGCAGTGTCCCAACATTTCTGCTACTGGGTTTATGTAGTTACTTTATCAAATCTAAATTATATTAAGTTAATAAATGCTATTTGCTATTTTCCCTGCATGTGGTTCATTATGTTTTTGTGAATGTTGCTTTACTGTACTTGCCAGATGTCGATAAGCCATTACACAGTGTAATGCCGTTTTAATAGGCTGTAGTTAACGTCCTAATTTTGTCCCTCTTGGCAGGAAACACATCATCATCTGGAGAGCAGCTATAATTCTCTTCATAACTATGGAAAAGACAATAATGAGGTATAGGAGAATCTGAAAAGTCTTTCCCATTCAAACAGATGTGGTCAGTGAAGCAGTTTATTTAATTGTGCTAAACAAAGTATTACTAATCAAAGCTGCTGATCGGGGAAATGGCCCCTGGAGAATAGGCAGGAGCTCAGCTGGAAGAGCGTTTGTCCACTGACCTGAAGGTTGCTGGTTCAAATCTCACATGATCATGGCAGGTGGAGCTGTTAGACTGAAGCTCAGGTTGGTGGTGTCGTGTCTTGGGTAAGACTCTTCCCCCCGTGTCCCCTCAGTGCCTGTGCACACTGGTGTATGAATGTGTGTGAGTGGCTCTTCCATGTAAAAAGCTTTGAGTCCTGTGAAGGTGGAAAAGTGATAAATAAAAATCTGACCATTTACCGCATTAATGATAGAATATATAACACAGGGAGTCCAAACTATTTTCCAGTGGGTCACACATTTGGCCAGAGACCTCAGTACAGTGAGTCGATCATGGGTGAATCCAACATGACTATGTGCAAATAAGACTTGGAACATTTCTTTTAGATCATAGTTTTGATGGTTAAGTCAGTTCCACAGACACAGCAGGAGGTCTGAGTGCCAACAACATGTATCTGAGTGTCTCATATTTGGTACTCAGGCCATAGTTTGGTCAAGACGTGTCATGATAACAAATTCTGAAGCACAATATACTGCAACAGAGAAATACGTAAACACATTTTTAAATATACTGTATCATTAAAATACTGCAGTTAAATCACACAGCTCACACAGACCTCAACAAAGCAAAGGGTAAAACCCTGAACTGCTCTGAACAGACTGCACAGACTGTATATAAATGGACGTAGCCAAGGCGCTCGCTGTCCCGTCCCAAACAGGAAGGTCACATGTGGCTCTTCCGGCTCCTCTGACCCTGGATCTGCTGTTAACCAGAACCGGACTGAACCACTGAACCACTGGATCCTGGAGCCCATGGAAAAGTGGAGCAATTTTCGGCTAATTAAGCACTTCCAGTGTTCATCTAATTTTCATTCATGCATTGAGATAATTGGCATTTCAGCATTTTCTTTATGTCCAATTTGAGTCTGTGCCCTATTCAAGAGAAGAATGTCTAACATTTGCATATAATTCAAATTACACTGGAAATCTCTCATAATGACATTAATCTCAGAATCAGTGATGGGACTTTCAGCTCTTTTATGGGATCTATTCAAGTCAAAGAGCCGTTCAGAAGACGGCTCTTTTCATTTTTATTTATGACAGAAGCCAATGTGAAAATGCATTTTCCTATATATAGAGACTTTATATTATGAAAAATTGAGCTTAAAGCCATGTTATAATGTTTTGAGCTCATTAAAAACGTACCTGGAGCTGTTCTGTTTCATTCACTACGTTTGCTAATCCTTTATTATTAGTCTAATTATCCAAATGATTCTAGTGAAGGTGTATAGAGTTTTTTTCCTGTTTGAGAGACGAATTCAGCCTAAATATCCAGGGTTTGTGTGTTAAACCTGTGTGAATGAAACAAAACACTACTCCAGGTCTGTTTGGAATGAGAAAACATTAAAACCTGAATGAAACAATAGTGTAATATGGGACCTTTAATGTCTAGAGCTGATTTTCTCCTCTGTGTCAGTTCTGTGTTTCTTTAATCCCTAAAGCTTCATTCCACCAGCGCAGCAGCTCAAATACAGCAAAATCAATAACTACAAGGAGATTTTCCCTGTTCCATCTGCAGAGGGAATGACCTGCCCTGTTTTATTGAGGTGAGGGCAAAAACAGCACTGCCAAGAAAGGCGAAGGCTGTGCTTTTCAAACACATGTACTGCAGTATATAATGATGTGGGCTCCAGCTGCAGTGGAACACAAAGCCTCTAAAAGCAAGAATTAAGGGATTATAATGTCCTATGCCTATTTTCCCTCATCAAAAACAAACCTGGAGTTGTGTTTCATTTCTTTCACACATGTTTGCAGGATTTTTTGTTGTTGGTGATGAGGAAACTAGATTCCAGATTCACCAGTGGACACGAAGGAGGCGGATCAAATTAGGAAAGAGATTCATTTAAAGGAATTGTATGTAAAATTTGTATTTAAAATTTCATAAACTTGATCTAAACGTGTCCCCAGATACAAGATAAACATGTTCACTTCAAATACAGTTTTAATGCCGATTCCTTCAGAATTACAAAAACATTCAAGGCGGCCGTGCGGTTCATGTTATAATTTCATGCTTGGGTTTTCAAGATGATCCATGATCCAAAGTGCCTCAGATTATTTGAGATGCTGAAATGTTTAAAGCTAAAAGGACTCTCCATGATGTGAATGCTCAGTACCTAAACCCCAGCGTCTGCAGCCAGTCATGAATCAGTGCTAGTGCAGCCTCTGCAGCTCAGTGAGTGAAGTCTGGAGGTTCTGAGCTTTCACATAAATCACATGGGCCTTAGGGTAGAACCCTGAATTTGGTTCCATATCTGACCAAAATATTTGGGTTCAAATTTTATGGAAATTATTTTATATTTATAAGTTGCTCGAGACATTTGAAAATCGCCTGATTCTATAACACAGTGAACCAAATAAAGAAGGAAGAAGCAAATCATTTACATAAAGTCCATAAAAAGTTCTGTGAAAACACAATATTTGTCATTTTCTAGGAAACTCCATGCAGCTTGAGCAACCTCTAAAACTCTGTTTCTTCCTAAATCATCTTTTGGACACTTAAACCTAATGCAGGTTCTAACTGAGGTTCTCTGAAACTGTATTTTGTCCCGTGCTTTGATGGAACTGTCCAAATAATGAGAATGAGAAAAACGTATATGTGTCTCTATACGCAGGAGAAGGTACTGACGACCTCTGGATTCAGTTGTGACAATAATAACTTTAATAAAAAAAAACAAATAATTAAGAGCTGCAAACTGTATCTTTAGTTTGAAGAAAGATGAATTTGTTTAATATCCCAAACTTAGTGTTTACTTCCTGTTGGATGGGTGATCTCTATAAGCAATACAAAAGCTAAATGTATGCAGTTGTTTTCCCCAATCTGCTCAGAGTGAAGGATAAATGTGCAGCCACATCACAAACACAGGCCCCTCCCTGTTCTCCGTGTCGTGTAAGGGCCCCTCCCTGTTTGTATAAGGGCCCCTCATACACACGGTGCTGTTCAGGCGGCCTGACGTGTCGCTTTGTCGTCCTGTCCCCGGGAGCAGCTGAATGGGTAATTAGACTCTTCACTCTTGAGGCGCCTGAAAGGAAATCTGCACATGCACCTGCAGCAGCATCAACACAACAGAATCAACAAACAGAGGAGCCACTTCCTGTTACCGTCGTCACCACGGCAACAAAGGCATTGGAGAATAACTGTTGTATTTCTAAAAATGATTAAAATCTGTGATTTGTAGATTTTAGACAGGAGTCAGGTCCAGCAGGGGTAAAAATAGTGCACTCTAATTTCCCACAATGCACCTTAAAAAGTAGAGAACAGCAAAGGCCACTAGACGAGTCAATATAGAGTCTATATTATAGACCACAATGCATCACAAGACATAACAGAGGAAGGGATGCACTGATCTGATACCAATACTGATGCAGATATCAGCTTCCACATACAGGTTCAGTGTTGGGCAAAGTGCTCGTGAAGCTTGAGCTAAGCTCCCAGTTACTCAACAATAAATTAAGCTTCACTACACAAAAGTTGCCACCTACAGAAATGCAGCAAGTTACACAAATGTGGCAAAAGTCGTTAACTACTGTTGTGGAATTCTAAATCTGAGAAGAATAAAACTGGAGAGAAGTTAAATCAAAGAGTCTGGATTTATTAAAGCAACTGTGCCACAATTACAGAGAAAATGAAAACAAAACCTTCGGCCCCTCAGGCGAGATCCTACTCTCCCTGATCTGAAGGGCAAAACAAACACAGGCTCTTCTACATTTGACAAATATCATAAAATCAACATGAGGTAAAACATACGACAGGACTGATCTAAACAATTCTCAAAAGGAGACGACGTGTCTGGGTCAGGTCTGGTTCAGCTGGAGCATCGACTGAACCTAAGGACACCAATAATTCTAAATGATGAGAATGAATAAAACTACAGCTCGTTTTAACCATGATGGACAAAGACAGAACACAGTGACCTGAAACAGCCCAGGAACAGCAGCTCAGCCACTGCAGGTGAGCAGGACACAGGTGCTTAACCACTGCAGGTGAGCAGGACACAGGGGCTTTAGCAGCTGTGAGTTACCAGGTATTTAAACACTCTTTAGCTTAAAGTAAGAAAATCCCACCACATCCGAAGCTTCTTCACATTGTACCGGCACAACGTCACAGACAAGAAACTGATTTATTAAAGTCAGAAACATAAGACCAGAGTGTGAGAGCAGAGGACTGACTCCTCCTGTCTCCTCCATCCTGTGTGTGTGTGAGAGTGTGTATAGTGTGTGTGTGTATAGTGTGTGTACAGTGTGTGTGTGTACAGTGTGTGTGTGTACAGTGTGTGTACAGTATCTGTTCGGCTTTTATAACATTATGTAATAAAACTATTTCCTGTACTTGGCCCAGAAAGTCTCAGAATGTCTGAATGTGATCGTCAGTTGTCCTGCAGCAGACGGTTTGTTCCAGTCGCTGCTTAAACAAACTCTTCACCTGTGATTATGAATAAACCACCAGATCTGATCCGGATTTAGAACAGAAACTTAAAGAACCTGCAGCAGAGGTGGAAATGAGCTCTAGTGCATCAAGCATCTCACCTGTTCTGTCAGATGTTCACTGCCCAAATCAATCCATGAAGAAACACAGAAACGCCCTTTTTACCAGTTTAGTGGACTCTTTTACTCTTA
This sequence comes from Odontamblyopus rebecca, assembly GCA_030686955.1. Classification (NCBI taxonomy): domain Eukaryota; kingdom Metazoa; phylum Chordata; class Actinopteri; order Gobiiformes; family Gobiidae; genus Odontamblyopus; species Odontamblyopus rebecca. The sequence continues at coordinate 38,574,133 of CM060667.1, forward strand.
TTTTACCTCATCGAGTCATGTCACCTGCAGCAAGGAGAAAATAGTGAGCTGGATGTTTGAATACTGAATGAATGCAAAAGTCAGTGTATTAAAGGAGGTGTTTGGGGCCTTAGAGGGATTATCACCCTGTGCTCTATGCACATGTCTCCTGCAGAAAGAGCTGCTGTTCTGTCGCTGTCCTGTCGCTGTCCTGTCGCTGTCGCTGTCCTGTCGCTGTCCTGACGCTGTCCTGACGCTGTCCTGTCGCTGTCCTGTCGCTGTCCTGTCGCTGTCCTGACGCTGTCCTGTCGCTGTCCTGTCGCTGTCCTGTCGCTGTCCTGACGCTGTCCTGACGCTGTCCTGTCGCTGTCCTGACGCTGTCCTGACGCTGTCCTGACGCTGTCCTGACGCTGTCCTGTCGCTGTCCTGTCGCTGTCCTGTCGCTGTCCTGACGCTGTCCTGTCGCTGTCCTGACGCTGTCCTGTCGCTGTCCTGTCGCTGTCCTGTCGCTGTCCTGACGCTGTCCTGTCGCTGTCCTGTCGCTGTCCTGTCGCTGTCCTGTCGCTGTCCTGTCGCTGTCCTGTCGCTGTCCTGACGCTGTCCTGTCGCTGTCCTGTCGCTGTCCTGACGCTGTCCTGACGCTGTCCTGTCGCTGTCCTGTCGCTGTCGCTGTCCTGTCGCTGTCCTGACGCTGTCGCTGTCCTGACGCTGTCCTGTCGCTGTCCTGTCGCTGTCCTGACGCTGTCCTGTCGCTGTCCTGACGCTGTCCTGTCGCTGTCCTGACGCTGTCCTGTCGCTGTCCTGACGCTGTCCTGTCGCTGTCCTGTCGCTGTCCTGACGCTGTCCTGACGCTGTCCTGTCGCTGTCGCTGTCCTGTCGCTGTCCTGACGCTGTCCTGTCGCTGTCCTGACGCTGTCCTGTCGCTGTCCTGACGCTGTCCTGTCACTGTCCTGCCGCTGTCCTGTCGCTGTCCTGTCGCTGTTCTGCTGTATCGTGTCGGCGTCTTTTAGGATTTCAGCAGATTTCAGGCTCTCCTGGGGGGCGGAGCTGGTTGTATCGATCAGGCATTAGTGAATGTCCGACCACTGAAGATTTACTCATTTCTTGTTGTCATTTACACACTCAGCGGCATTTAATACATATGGGTCATTAACACGTATCCGCCTCACTGATGTTAGTTTAGCATCATAACTTATCACATGATGCTAAACGGTTTTACTGCACTGACAGCACTGGCTAATGTTGCAGCTTCATGGTAACAGCACAGACAATCCATCTATATCTGTAAGTATCCATATATATATATACACTTATATACACTGTGAACATGAGTAGACACACCTACTCAGAGTTTGCTAAATATATATTTTAGATTTTTAGCCTCTCTTTTCATTGCAGCCTGGTCCACATGTTTACCCTTCTCCTTCATTGACTGTGGTCTGTAACACTATTGTATTTTTATCATCATTTACCCTCTAAAAGATTCCTCTGTGCTGCATCTGTCCCCCTGCAGCCGACTTCAATCATTCACAAATCTAACACATCCTATTGTTTTCTGGATTCTCCATCCATCCATCTTCTCCCGCTTAATCCAGCTGGGTCGCAGGGGCAGTTTGCTGCCCAATACTCATAGCACCTGACCCCCCCTATGAACCCCTCTGCAGGTGGTGAGGAGGAGGGTGGACAACATGGTCCTTGATGTTAGTTCATAGGGGTGCGGGCATGTTTTAGGTTGATGGGGGAAACCGGAGCACCCGGAGGAAACCCATCCAGACACGGGGAGGAACATGCAAACTCCACACAGAAAGGCCCGGACGACCCGGGGATCGAACCCGCAACCTTCTTGCTGTGAGGCCTGAGTGTTGCCACTCAGCCACCATGCCGCCTGGATTCTAATGATTACAATAAATTTAACATTGATTTAGTGAATGAATTGGGTTTAAAATAGTTAAAGGTCCCTATTTTCTGACCTATGTTTTAACGCTGTTTCCCAATCAGAAACATACCTGGAGTTTGGTTTTGGTTCATTCACACCAAAGAAACTATTGTTGACTTCAGGAAAAAAGGTTCAGACCATAAGATCATAAATGGAGGAAATGTAGAAAGTGTCGACTCCTACAAATACTTGGGCACAGAATTTAATTCAGAGGTTTGACAAAAACGTAGATTCTGTTGCAAAAAGAGGTCAAGAGAAAATCTCCTCTGCACAAACTGAACTCGTTTAAAGTCTCAATCAAAATCAGTCCTACGTGTTTTTATCATTATTTTAATGAGAGTCCTTTAACCTTTTCTTTTAGCCGTTGGCTCCATGGTTTCTCAGTCAAAGGCGGCTTAAATCATCCAAATGATTCTAATGAAGGTGGAGTTTAAAAGACAGTCTGTTTTCTGTTTTATAAAAGAACTCAACGGAAATAAGCTCGATTTAAGTGTTAAATATGTGTGAATGAAACAAAACACAAATCCAGTTATGTTTGTGATGAGGAAACAACATTATAACAGATCAGAAAACAGCGTAGCATCGACTCTTTATTTATGTATTCTTCCTCATGTTTTCCAATGAGACAGCCTCTGCATGAGTGAATGAATGTCTGCATTGGTTCTCCATGCACATACATCATCATTATACTGTGTAATGCTGAAAACTATTTACAGGTTTTGTGTTTAGACCCTAAGCTTTGCTGAAATGAGCTTTAACATGGACACATAGGGATTCCCTGTAGGGCATTTCTCTCATTGCATCACAAAAGCTCCTCCAAGATCGAACACATCAATCAGTAACTGTCTGTCTGCTGCGGGAGACTGTGGCGCAGGAGGGGTTAATCACAGGGCTCCATGGGGTCTTTGGGGTGTTACATTAGATGGAGAAGGAGGCTTCAGGACTTCACTGAGGAGGAGTGACCTGACGTAGCCTCAAAAGGAATCAATAGGCCTATTCATCACAGCAGACACATCCACGCACATCATTCTGCAGCTAAACACGTTCCACACACCAGTGGAGACGAGGTGGTGCTGGGCTGGGGTAAGATGTTTATAATGTGGTTCTGTAAAGGTGAATTGTGTAACTTTTCTGGTGGAAGGTCCAGCAATTGCTTTTGTAACGATGTACGCTAACTTAAAAGTTTGGGAAGCTAAAACATTAAGGCTGAGTTATACAATGGGATGCATGTGACTGACAGAAAATACCAGATTGGTTATGGGAGCTTGGGGAGAATGAAAACACACAAGAGACAGAAATAAGTTTAACTGAATATATTAAATAAATTGAGAAGGTACAGGGAAAACAAACAAAATAAATAATTGGAATGAATAGTGTGGCAAAAGACCACAAAAAAAAAACGTTAGCTCAAGTCCCTTTTCAAGTTTTACATCAAAGATTTTTTACTTTGATAAGTCCCAAGTCCATTTGTTGAGTTTTGTAACCCTCAGTTGAGTTTAAAATGGAAACGAAAATGTAAAGGTTCAACACAAGTAATCCATTTCAGGCAAAAAATTGTTCATCGCAGAATGATCCAAAAAACAAAAATAATCCGAGTTCGGATAATAAGGGAGGGAAACAGAAAGACCCTACCAGTTCGTAGTTTGTTCCGTCTTAAGTTCGCCACCTCAGAACGAGGAATCAGAGTTCATGGTAACACAAAAAACCTGACCTGTGACAAAGGGAAAAAAAACCCCAATAAATATCACAAGTCAGTTACTCAGTTACTTAGTCGGTTACATTTCATAGTATTATTATTCCTTTTATAAAGTAATCATTGCATTGTATTTGAATGAATTAATTAATCCAAATTCAAAACAAAAACAATAAAGTTCAGTTGCGCAACACTATATATATTTATAATCTCCATTACCAGCTAAACTACAAGACATGTAATGAATCAATTTCAATGGGTTTGTACCATTAGCATCAGTAAAAGGAAAAAAAAGAAATGTCGTTATAGACATAATTAAACAATGTCCGATACAGACCATGCATTATTTTAAACTGCTCTCTTGAGTTTCTAATCTCAAAACAAAACTCAAGAGAGCCGAAAACGTTCAGAGAAGTTGATCGCGGCAACCCGGAAGTTATTATTTTACTTAATTTAGCCGTTTTTGCGCTAGTTAGCCAGCTTTTAACAAATTAATTATATAAAATAAACTCTTGGGTCACTCACCATTGAGTTTGAGAATTTTTTGAGAAGAATTCAGAATACCGCGGGCGGTTCTGTGCAGCCTCTGCCCCGCGCTACAGGCCACAGCCGGGAGCAGGAAGTGGAGACAGGAAGTGGCTCGGGGCTCTGTCATTTTTATCACACAGCGCCACTTGTGGCGGGTCCAATGGTACTGCAGTGGAGGAGATATTTGCATGGGATTTGGAGACGGGGGTTACACTTTTCTTCATGGAGATGTTATTGCTTTGTCTGGAATGTCTCACAGTCTGGTATTAAACCGTTCTATCTTCATGAAGACCAAACCAGACTAAGGCCCATTACTCTGTTTTACCCCTTCGTCTTACCCCTGCCCCTTGGTTTTGCGTGTTCATGTGAGGACAGGGGGTGTCTCAATTCTAATTTTGATCAAGGGCCACAACCTCAGGCCCTACAGACCCCTTGAAATGAAGTGAACTCTCGACCAGATCTGAAACGAAGGGGAGGTGGGATCAGGATGGCAGCATCACCTCGACCAGCCAAGAAATCTCATAAATAAGTGGAGTCATACAAGTACCTGGGTGTTCATCTGAACAACACACTGGACTGGACTCACCACACAGATGCACTGTACAGGAAGGGCCAGAGCTCCACCTCCTGAGGAGACTCAGGTCCTGTGGAGTGAGGGGCCCCTCCTGAGGACCTTCTACGACTCTGTGGTGGCATCAGCCTGTACGGTTGATCTGCTGGAGCAGCAGCATCACAGAGAGGGACAAGAGGAAACTGGACAAAGTCATCAGGAAGTCCAGCTCCATCCTGGGCTGTGCCTTGGACTCGGTGCAGGAGGTGGGGGACAGAAGGTTCTGGCCAGATTCACCTCTGTGCTGGACCTGGAGTCTCCCCCTCTTCAGGGCCAGTGGACCTGGAGTCTCCCCCTCTTCAGGGCCTGTGGACCTGGAGTCTCCCCCTCTTCAGGGCCTGTGGACCTGGAGTCTCCCCCTCTTCAGGGCCTGTGGACCTGGAGTCTCCCCCTCTTCAGGGCCTGTGGACCTGGAGTCTCCCCCTCTCCAGGGCCTGTGGACCTGGAGTCTCCCCCTCTTCAGGGCCTGTCTGCTCTGGACCTGGAGTCTCCCCCCTCTTCAGAGCCTGTGGACCTGGAGTCTCCCCTCTTCAGGGCCTGTGGACCTGGAGTCTCCCCTCTTCAGGGCCTGTGTACCTGGAGTCTCCTCCTCTTCAGGGCCTCTGGACCTGGAGTCTCCCCCTCTTCAGGGCCTGTGGACCTGGAGTCTCCCCCTCTTCAGGGCCTGTGGACCTGGAGTCTCCCTCTTCAGGGCCTGTGGACCTGGAGTCTCCCCCTCTTCAGGGCCTGTGGACCTGGAGTCTCCCCCTCTTCAGGGCCTGTGGACCTGGAGTCTCCCCCTCTTCAGGGCCTGTGGACCTGGAGTCTCCCCCTCTCCAGGGCCTGTGGACCTGGAGTCTCCCCCTCTTCAGGGCCTGTCTGCTCTGCAGAGCAGCTTCAGTGACTGTTCGACCCCTGACCCCTGACCCCTGACCCTGTGCAATACATAAGATGTCAGTCACTTTACCCATTACAAATGTATTTATCACTGTCAGAAACTGTAGCCACTTTAAAGATTTAACGTTATTTATACTGTACAAACTGTAGCCACTGTATTCAGATCCCAATTTATTGTATATAGAATTGTATTTTATATCCTTATCTTTATAGAGTTTGTCTATTTTTAAGTAATTCTGTACTTCTATGCTGTTCTCTTAACTGTGCATTGCAACACTGAAATTTCCCCATTGTGGGACAAATAAAGGATGTCTTATCCTATCTTAAGTATTTTCAGCAGTTGTAATTATCAATAAACAGTTTAAGATGATTTATTATGACGCTCATGTTCTACGTTACTTTTAGTGAACAGTTGTGGTTTTAACTGTAGTAATGTCTGTTTATCATTGTCATGGAACTTTCATGTTTAAACAAGTGAGTTATTTGGTCCCCGATAATCTGCAAACGGTAATCGAGGGGTGTCCCAGTTGTTGGGGGAACATTCGTACCCCTCACCCTCTCAGCTCAGTATCGAGGGGAAGGCAAAGACGCAGATAAAGGGGAAGGGTTAAGACAGAGTAGTGGGACGAGCCAAAGTTACAGGTGCAGGCGACTCCCGCTCAGTCAGGATACTTGTTTTCTAGGTATTTTTGAGCTATAAAAGCACCTGGAATTGAATAAATGTCACACTGTGGAACATTAATGACGTATCCATAGAATCAAACAAGTGACGAACCCCAACTGAAAAGCTACATATTGCACCTTTAAAGGTCTTATATTACACAAAATTGACTCTTTGAGCTTTTAATCATGTTGAAATGTTGTTAATAGTTTGTCTACATCTCCAAAGCTCGAAATGCTCTGCTCCACCTTGTGATGTCATGAGGTGGTAGTTTTTAAGTTAACAGCTCTTTATCAGCAGAGATAGGAAATTCAAGGGATGAAATTATCCACATGATTGTAGTGAAGGTGTCTGGAGTTTAAAAACACAGTGGAGCACCTCCTGTATGACCACATGACATCACAATGTGGAGCAGGCTGGTTTCTGTGTGAGAGAAAAACTCAACCTAAATATGCAGGATTTTTGTGTTAAACATGTGAATGAAAAGGACACAACTCCAGGTCTATTTTTGATGAGGAAACTTTAGAGCGTAGATCAGAAAATAGTGTAATACAGACACGTTAGTTCTGGCCCTTTGAGAAGTGAGTAATGAGTGCACAAAGTTACACAACTACATCACAATTATGTGACATTAACTTGAAGCACAGCAGTTATCAGTATTATAAACCTCCTGTTGTGACCAACCTCAGTCATTTATTTGAAAAGAGGTTGTTTAGCGTCGTATCTCGAGGAACTAAAGCCGTTAACGATTTACCGAGAGGCGAGTGCACATGGTGACAAAATAAGTTCTACCATAAATACAATACAACACCTCAATTCTTAGCACAAATGGACCAAATTTCTCATTAATTGCTCAAAAATAACGAGAAAAACAGGGTCACCTCTCCACAGATCTGACATGTAACTTGGTCTGACTTGGTTTCCATGACGATTAAAAGGTTTAATACCATACTGTGAAACATTCCAGACAAAACAATAATGTCTCCATAGAAAAAAAGCATTTGACGGACCAGAAAAGTTACACAATGCACCTTTAAAGCCCATATTAGGTCCTTTTCCAGTTTATGTGATAATGTTGTTTCCTCATCACAAACAGACCTGGATTTGTCTTTTGTTTCATTCACAAGTTTAACACAAAAATCCTGCATATCCAGTCCATGCATATTTAGGCCGAGTTCTTCTGTCAAACAAAAAAGATGATAATACAGGAAGTGCTCCACTGTGTTTTTAAACTCCACCTTCCCCCCAATCATGTGGATAATTTCAGCCCTGGACTTACTCACCTCTACTGAACTGCAGGTAAAAGAACTTAAAACTGCCTCATGACATCACAAAGTGGAACAGATCATTTGAGCTTAGGACATGTAGACAAACTAATAATAAAGGATTATTCAAGCATATGGATGAAACAAAACACAACTCCAGGAAAAACAACATTCTGACACGGCTAAAACACATGACAGTTAAATCTGCTTTAAGACTTGCTCCAGTATTCTCTGTACATGCTTTTATCTCGCAGCCTTCCTCGGTTTACGCTATATTGTGCTCCATAAGCAGTTCTGGTAGAATTGTTTGTCACCGGGTAGATCTACTGTGAAATTGTACTTGTCACCGAGCGTAGGAAATACGAGCACAGTTCAGCCTGAAGAGGAGCACCGCAGTTCTGTATCAGACTCATCAGGGACAAACTTCAACAGGGGAAGATGGGAACTTTTTCAAACTTATCTGGCACTGTAAGTCAGTCTCCCTCTTCAAAGCTTCACATGCTGCAATTTCAGGCTTAATGCTAATCTCATTTTCTGATGGAGGGTTTGCCAACTGCTTGTCTCCATGGAGATGTCATTACTAATGTTCCACAGTAATTCTAAAATACAAAGAAGGCATCAAAATCTGGATACTGTCCAACCTTCTTAGTATTTTCCCGGGGTAAACGTTATCACCGTGACTAATTAAGAATTATTTTGTCGCTTGCACCTAAACCATTCAGACACAGAGTCGCAGCTTTATACTTGAAGATGAGGCACAAGTTCTGATCAAACCAAACTTCACCAGTGTGTTTCTCCCTCCATTTAATGATCTGGGACTCACCAAGACAAGAAAAGCTCAGAAGAGGCAGATTCAGAATAAAAAGTAAAAGGCGACAGTCGTGTGATATTTCCACTGCAGCATGTTGTATCTGACAGACTCTCGGCAGGAGGAGAAGTTCCCGTCTCCTCTGTGAAAGTCTGACTTCGCCCTCGGGAACTTTCTCCTCTTCAGCCTCGTCCCCTCTCGACTCTCGGCTCCAATAAAACGTCTCCATCACAAACTTTTGGGCTCAACATCCACACGAAGCGTCACTCAGGTTTTTTTCTTCTTCCTCGATGTGTGTGGATGGAAATCTCCGAGCAGAACCACGTTTAAGAGCAGAGAGAGCGGAGGGAGGAAGTCCTGCTGTGTCTGAAGTGACTGTGGTGGATCTGGCCTGACGCAGGGTCGAAGCTCCGGAGACATTTGTGTCTCTCCCCTGAAGACAAAATGCTCCTAATATTATTTTAGGACCTTAAGCTGCAGATTTTTTAAAATGACAGTAATGAAACTGATCCCGTTGCTACTTTTTGATACCTCGGACACTGTATGACTGTATTACAGCCCAACACAATCCACAGTGTGGCATTAAAGACGGCAGTAAACTTGCTTAACTCTGGTGGTGAGATCAGTTTACAGGTGTGTGAAGAGGCTGCTTATAATAACAATCCAGGCAATTACTTTTTCAAGGTATTTTTAGGAACAATATCAGAATCAGAATCAGAATCAGAATTACTTTTATTCATCAGGGGAAATTTTCTTTGTTACAGATGCCACCGACCAAGAGCCTGTACATCGAACAAGTTACAAAATAAGCTAAATACAATAAGATAAAAGATAAAATAGCTCTCTCTGGGAAATTATTTACATCATTGACATCTTTATGACTATATACATGTGTGAGCCGGGAATAGGATGAAAGGATTGAGTAGTATGTGAGTTAAAGTGAGTTAAAGTGCAGCGTTCAACAGTTTGATGGCGACAGGCAGGAAAGATTTCCTGTGTCTCTCAGTGGAGCAGCGGCAGCCGCAGTCTATGGCTGAAAGAGCTCCTCTGATTGGCCAGCACCTTGTGGAGGGTGGGAGGAGAGTCCAGGATAGTCCAGATTTTGTCCAGCATTCTCCTGTCCAACACCACCGCCAGAGAGTCCAGCTCCTCCCCCACAACATGTCCAGCCTTCCTAATGATCTTCTCGAGTCTATTAGTGTCCCTCAGGCGCAGACTGCTGCCCCAGCAGACTACAGCGTACATGATGCACTGGCCTCCATAGACTCGTAGAACATCCTGAGCATTGTCCTGCAGATGTCAAAGGACCTCAGCCTCCTCAGGAAATAGAGGCGGCTCTGTAAACCGCGTCCACGTTCCTGCTCCAGTCCAGTTTATTGTCCAAGTTCACCCCCAGGTACTTGTCCTCCTCCACCACGTCCACACTGACCCCCCGGATGGAGATGGGGGTCACAGCAGCTTTGGTCCTCCTAAGGTCCACCACCAGTTCCTTTGTCTTCATCACATTGAGCTGGAGGTGGTTCTCCTCACTCCAAGTGACAAAGTTGTCCACTACAGTCCTGTACTCCTCCTCGTCACCACCGCTGATGCATCCCACCACTGCAGAGTCGTCAGAGAACTTCTGAAGGTGGCAAGACTGGCTGCAGTAGTTGAAGTCTGTGGTGTAGAGGGTGAAGAGGAAGGGAGACAGGACTGTCCCCTGTGGAGCCCCGGTGTTGCTGACCACTCTGTCCGACACACAGCTCTGCAAACGCACATACTGTGGTCTTCCAGTGAGGTAATCCACAATCCAGGACACCAAGGAGGCATCCACCTGCATCACTGCCAGCATATCACTTATAATTGAATTAATGGAGGATAGAGATGATGTCAAACTGCAGAACATTCCAGGCTCAGCAATAACATGGGGACAAGCAGGTGGTGGACTCCCCAACATAAAAGTTACATAGTGCAACTTTAACAAAGAAATGCTTATCACGGTGGAGTCCTGATGGCCTCTGCTCCAGAGCATCTTCACCTGCTTCAGAGTCTTGAACTGAGCAGCTGTTGTTTAAAAAGGAGTTCAAAAAGTCAATATAGAACTCAGTATTTTGTCCGAACTTTACAAGATGAAAATTTGGTCACTAAAATTGTTAAAGATGCACTATGTGTGTATTTCTTTTCTATGTAGACGAGATCAGACAAAATTGCAAGTCAGATCTATGGAAAGGAGACACTGCTTACAGAACAGTGTTTTCAAAGGTGTTTTTGAGCTATAAAAACAGCTGCAACTGAAGAAATGTAAGTTTAATGTTTAATGATTAATGCCATAGTTGTGAACATTTTAGGCAAAGCAATATCATCTCCATGACGACAGCCACTCACAGCACAGTAAACCTTTGAGTATCTTCTGCTGAAATGTCCCAGCAGGCAACATTTACATCACTCTGCTGCATAAAGGGATCTGTTTTAGATAGTTGCTTTTTTCTGGCTTGTGCATAATTAACAACTGAGCCTAAGTTTAAAAGTGAAACTACTTTTTAAATCTCATCTCCAGTCCCGTCTTCCTCGTCATTCACTTTTAGAGAATCTCTTTAATATCTCACATGTCTGTCTGACGGTGCGACAGTGGCCAGTGAATGAAACCCATGGGAATATAACTCCTTCATTACTCTTGTCTCCACATGGGACAGAACAGAATGACTCTCCTCTCTCTTCATCGCCGTAATTGCGTTTTGAAGGAAGAACTTCTCCTGACCTAAATTACATTTGTTCCTCCTTCTCTGTATGTCTCACTATCTTTGCACAGCCCCAGTAGAAAATCATGATTCTAGCTGTCAAACATAAATTAACTTTGCCAAATAACTCTATTCTCTATTCTGCATTGAGAATAATAACATTAATTTCACACATAGTTGAGGAAGAAATATACGACAGGGCTCATATTACATTATTATATTATTATTATTTTCTGATCTCTGTTATACACTTTCCTCATCAGAAACATATTTGGACTTATGTTTTGTTTCATTCACACGTTTTACACACAGATGCTGCATATTTAGGCTGTGTTCTTCTCTTAAACGGGAAACACTCTGTGGGTTTAAACTCCACACACCTTCACTAGTCACTGGGATAAATTCAGCTCTGGAACTGCTCTTCTCTACTGAAATAAAGGTGAAACGTGGCTGTTAATTTGAAAACTGCCATGTTATGACCCGACGCGCTAGAACCAAAAATAAGAAAATGAAAAAAACAACTCTTTTCTTTATTATTTGTCTCTAAAACCAAAATGAAAAATGGAAAACGATTTGTTTTTTCATTTCTAATTCATATGTACAATTCATATATTTGGTCTTTGGGCTCAGTGTGAAAAATGTCAAATATAAGTCACACCTGAGGATAAGTCGCAGGAACCACCCAAACTCTGAGTGCGACATAGAAAAATAGGGTACACAAAATAACCTCAACTAAGAAACAAAATAACAGGATTAACATACAGTATAACACATTCTGTGCCAAAAAACGGGTCACGTACGTCTGGGCAAAACAAAAACTAAGGGACACATAAAACAAAACTAAAACATGTCCAAAAATAACGTCACACAAACCCACAAACAGAATTGAGCGTCAATACAAAACAGAACTAATGTGGCTTAAACAGGGGAAGTGGAGGTGAGGAGGGACTGACCCGGTGTAGACAAACCCACAGACCAGAAGCATCAGCCAAGACCGGGCAGGAGGGAAGTCCACCAATCAGATAATAAAGACAGCAAAGAAATGAAAACACAAAACAAGGCAGAAAACTGCAGGCCCAGAGCTGGAACAAAGCACATGAGGCAACAGAGCGTTTTGAGGCTGGGAGATGCAGACTCCACGTGTGAATGACACAAAACACTGGTCCAGGTAAGTTTTTCAGGAGGGAACAATATTATAACACGACTAAAAGCTCATAAGAGTCAATGTGGTGCAATACAGGACTCTGAAAAGTTTTAAATGAGCCGTCATTTGTTAGAATTGTCACGAATGGTTCTGGGTGGTACTTTCAGTCTGGTAAACCACTTAAATGAAAATAAGTGAAGAATTTATGCAGACAATCTCACTGGTAATTGGAAGCAGAGCCAAATCACGCTGCCTCAGAACATGGCATGAATAAAATGATTTAAGTTTCTCTGTCAGCACAGGAATAAGACGTGAGGCGCCATTTACACAGATCGGGTATTATGAAGACATCCGTTCTGCTTATATTGAAATGTGTGAGTATAAAACACATACGAAGCTGCACTGAGTGAAGTGTGAAGTGTGAAGTGTGAAGTGTGACAGCTCATAGAAAATTAAAGAGACATTTTATGCAAAAATCAACTTTTACGAGCTTCAGGTTAGAACAGTTTCCCCTATAAACATAATGAGCAAAAAGGGAATCAAGTTTATTCAAGCAGTTATCAGGACATGGTTAACAGAGTAGAAGTAGCAGTAGTAGCAGTAGTAGTAGTAGTAGTAGTAATAATAGTAACAATAATAATAATAGCAACAATAATAATAGCAATCGTAATAACAATAATAGTAATAATAATAATAGTAATAGCAATAATAATAATAATAATAGCAATAATAGCAGTAATAATAGTAGTAGTAGTAGTAGCAGCAGCAGCAGTATCAGTAGTAGTAGTAGTAGTAGTAGTAGTAGCAGCAGCAGTAGTAGCAGTAGTAGTAGTAGTAGTAGTAGTAGTAGTAGTAGCAGTAGTAGTAGCAGCAGCAGTAGTAGCAGTAGTAGTAGTAGTAGTAGTAGTAGTAGCAGTAGTAGCAGCAGCAGTAGTAGCAGTAGTAGTAGTAGTAGTAGTAGTAGTAGTAGTAGTAGTAGTAGTAGCAGTAGTAGCAGTAGTAGTAGTAGTAGTAGTAGTAGTAGTAGTAGTAGTAGTAGTAGTAGTAGTAACAGTAGTGGATCTAACGCTCACCAACAATGTTTATGTCCAGAGGAGGATTGGAACCACTAACCTGTTGGTCAGTGGACAAAACGCTCTGAGACTCTGAGTTCTTATCGTCGGACTAAAGGACTAAAACATAAAGGTTCCGTTTTACACTATTTTCTGACTGTATAATTAGTCATTATCTCAGACTGGGAAAGAACTCATAGTTTCCCCATTTGTGGTCCTAATGCACTGACCAATTGCTATTTACGAATTTACTGCAAAAAGCAGCAATATTTTCAGACTCTAAACAGCTTTAATATGACTGAAGGAAGCTCCAAAAGTCAATCACATGAAATGAGGCGTTAGTGGAACAGCCCTGCAGTGTTCGGGCTTCAAAACAGCAACTGGTGTGAAAAAAATCTGAGTGAGACGAGAGAAATGAAGGAAAAATATGAATGAATGAAGCTGATGGATGAGTTTGATTTGTATGAAAATAATGAGCTGGAGGTTCAGGACAAATCAAACTCCAGACATGATGGACATGAGGGTCATAACAAATCTATGACACTTTATTTATTTTTAAGAAATATTAGTCATGGCCAAAGTCACTGTTCTGGTTTTTATTGTCAGGTAACAGAGCTGTAATGTGTGTCCGAAAAGTAAATAGAGTAAATATTACCGAGTTCGATTTGATCATAATTATGGGTAAATTACAGCACATTTCAAACTCACTGAAATCAACCCGGGAAATAAAGGAACTTGTTTCACTCTTAACTTGTATTAACTTAACTGACCCTGTGTAGTGGGTAAATTTGGTGCAATAAAACAAACAAATAAATAAATAAATAAAAACTTTCTTGCAAAAATGACTTTTCAGAGGTTTGAACCATGTTACATCATTTTCCGTCTCAAAGTTGTTTTTGGAGTCATTTGTGGCACGTTTGAGAAAATCTTGAATCTCTTCACTTCTCCATGACTCCACTTTGCTCATCAGCTCCTGTTTTCACTGCCGCAGCACAAACTCTGTACAACTCCACTGACACCTGTGGGATTTGGCAGCACCGCAGAATCATTTTGGCACAAATAAAAAAACAAAACCCACTTCTCGGTGAGTGTTGTGCAGAGATCCAACAGCTTCATGTGATGACGGCAAAATCGGCTCCTATTAAACACAGTTTTCTAACATGATGAATATTGTGATTTAAAATGTGCAAATTCTGACATTACTGATCCACGGGTGACAGAGATCATAACTATAGAGCAAATACAAACACAATATGTCTTAATTAATTAAAATAAAAGCGCTGAACCTGTTTTTTACCATCTTAAAAACGGGAAAAGCAGAACTAGGCTGTTTGAAACCTTAGGCGTAATTAACCTCCACTTTAATTATACATAATTATTCACCACAATAAATGTATATACGTTTTTCAGAACTCAGAGATTTCAGAGTTCTTCCATTAGGGTAAAGCCAACGACAACAACAGCTGATTCCTGGGCAATAAAATGCTTTCTAATTAAGTGGAGACAGTGCGCAGCGGCTCGGGGCAGATTTCACCTCAGGAGCCTTCACATTTATACATCTCCTCTGGGGCATTTTTTACAAGAGGAAAACTGAGTGCAGCAGCTCATGCAACAAATCCCAATGTATTTAACAATAAAAACACACGTCTGTTTAATTAAGTTTATTGGCTAAGACAAAACCTCCATGAAGCACCTCTTTATTTCAGCACAGACGGGATGTGCCTGTGGCTGTTTAAAACCCGTACGCTCAGGAAATGCAAATAAAAACACGAGGGAAATTATAATCTGAGTGTAGAAGTGTTGGCTCCATATTCACAGCTTCTCCTCCTCCTCGAATCAATGACAGATCCAAACATCAGCACCATTCATGCCATTGTTTGGGTTCTGAAGGCATTTACGCTGTAGTTTACATCAACAGAATGAAGAAAGACTCCAGCTCATCCTGGCCCCGAGCTCTGGCAGGAAAACATGCAGTCAAACCAGGACACGGTCAGTAGAATAAGAGTAGAAGAGGAAGTGAAGTAGTAGAAAGAGGAGAAGAGGCTAATCGACCATCATTTAAAGGTCAAAATTGACTCTTTTGAGCTTTAAGACATGTTATAAAACTGTTACCTCCTCGAAAATGTACCTGGAGTTGTGTTTTCTTTCACTCACACAGTAATCCTGCATTATTAGTCTGACCACATCTCCAAAGCTCAAAAAGCTCTGTCCCACCTTGTGATGTCACGCAGTGGTAGTTTTCAGCTCCTTTTCCCTTTAGTTCAGAGATGAACATTATAACATTTGTCAGTCATATAGTGGAATAAATCCATGTTCTGGTCACATTTGGACTCCTCATACTGTATCCAGGGTTCGAGCTGGTTCCACTTTATTATTTTCTGCACGTTTTGTTGTTTCTCTCAAAAAATACTGTAAAAGCAGCATTTTGTGACAAAAGCAAATCACTGCATCAGGTTCTGTGGGATCTGCCCAAGCTTCAGCTCAGAGGATGAAGAGGTTTTGCACCTGGAAATCCAGTGGATACGAACACATGTGGACGACTATAGAATATAACGACTGTGCTGTTTATGATCTGACAGCCACAGATCATTATGTGGCACATATGAAATTGCAATAATAATTTAAAACGACTCAATAAAATAAATAAGGCTGCGGACTTCCCTTTTAGAAAAGATGTTGCCATAAACATCATCAAACAAAGAGCCCAAAGGTGTTGCTCCTCTTAGAGCTGCACATCAGGACTGGGACGAGAACAGAGACATTCTGACTTTCTGAGGAGTAAATCTGAGTCTCATTTAGTTCCCAAACTTGGCTCCAGGCTTTGTATTTACTGCATTTAATGTTTGTTGTCATAGGAGTGTTTTTGGAACTACGGCTTCTCAAAAGATGAAATCCACCAACACTTAACCTTTTTTTATCCAAACGGGGAAAAACGTTACAAGATCATTGTTCTCATGTGCACACAGTCTTGTGGCACGAGCTCTTGTCTCATCTCTACTGCGTCATTCTAGCATGAAGCACATTTTTCTTCAAAATGACTGCGTAACCCTAAATCCTACACCCCACTGCAAAGAAGGATGTTCTTGTAGAGTTAAAGTGACTTGAATTAAGCAGATTCATCTTAAAAGACCCTATGAACTAACATCAGGACCATGACCTCCTGTGGGCTCCACTCACAGAGGGGTTCAGGGGGTCAGGGGCTGTGAGGATTGGGCAGCAAACTGTCCCCACAACTCAGGCGGACTAAGAGGGAGAAGATGGACGGATCTTAAAAGACCAATTTTAAGTTTTTTTTAACTTAATAAGATGAGATTTTTTGACTTGTTTCCAGATATTTCAGCCTGTCATATCTTATCTATATTACAGCTTATTCCAGGTTAATCCTCTTTCACTTCCGTCTCAAACTGATTCTCCGGCTCAGATCTGAACCTCTGTCCTCAGTCGTGTCCCGGGGATTTGAGCTGCAGATGAGGAAAATGTGACATTTCAATAAATGCAGCTTCACATGTGAATGATTTGTTGTATTTGATCAAATGTGTCGATATTGTGAATGAAGAAAGAAAGTTTTTCTTAAAACTAGTGTCTTAAAACTAGTGTCTATTTAAGAAAAAATAGTCTAATACATTACATGTATTAGACCACCCCTATGAACTAACATCAAGGACCATGTTGTCCACCCTCCTGTGGGCTCACCACCTGCAGAGGGGTTCATAGGGGGTCAGGTGCTATGAGTATTGGGCAGCAAACTGCCCCCGCGACCCAGCCGGATTAAGCGGGAGAAGATGGATGGATGGACATTACATGTTATATACGAGAAATAAGCAGTAATAAGCAATAATGACTTAAATCAAGGATAAATATACTCAACATAAGGTGAAAAATCTTGCCATAAATACTTGAATCTCGTGTTTTCTGCTTAGAACAAGATTTATATTTTGTCTTATTTTAAGAAAACTTGTTAAGTGAAAAGTTCTTACTGCACTAGCAGATAATTTCACTTAAAATAGGGCATTTTACCTCAAATGTAGTATTTTTTTCTTTTCTTTTTCTTTTTTTTTGCGGTGCAGTCACCGATTAAGAAACTAAAACTGCTGAACAAAGTACAGAAGTGGGCGAATGGCAGGAAGTGGTGAAGGTGGGAGTTGATTGGCAGAATGGAGTCTTGAAAAGAAGTGATTAAAGATTTCTCAAACATGAAGGAATCACTCCAAATACAACTCTGAGAGAGTAAATGAGAAGGGGAAACAAATATAACCTGGTTCAAAGCTCTGAACCTACTTTACCCAAAACCTCCTGAGGTTTGAATATCCAGAAATGCAGCTTATTTATGTCACACATGACATTAAACAGCTCTGCTGTACATGTGTTCAGTGACAGGTTTATTAAAGCTCAGAAATACAGAAAAACACATTCTGACTGTGAGCAAAGGCGCCTCTCCACAGATCTGACCTGTAACTTGGTCTGGTTTGGACTCCATGTAGATAGAAAGGTTTAATGCCATAGTGTGAGACATTCCAGACAAAGCAAAAACATCTCCACGAAGAAAAGCATTTCCTTTAAAGAGAATCCCTCCCCAAAAACAAAGGGACGACACATGTTTCAGTCAGAGGCAGTTCTGTGCAGCTGCTTTAAACCAGAGGAAGATCAGCTGCAGATAAAGTGTCTCACTTAACACTCGCTCACTTAACACTCGTTCACTTAACACTCGCTCAGTCCTGTGTCCCCAGCAGCTCCTTTATCACTGTGCAAACAAACCCACTGACTTCCTGTTTCCAGCCTCCGTCCACAGGCTTTGAAGTGTAAAATGATCCACTTCTATTGTCTGTGCTCATGAAAGTCAGACCAGCATCTGCCCCTCAGCATCTGCCCCTCAGCATCTGCCCCTCACCTCTCAGACACAAAAGTGCAGATCTACAAAGGCTTTTTTAAGTGCACAATCTAATAATAACAAGAGGAATATCAGGAAATCTGCAGATTTTATGAATAGTCCATTTTACATATTGTACGATGAACAATCAGGGTTTATTGTGTGAGTTTCTTCATAATGATGCATTGTTCAGTGATGCTCGATAAAATGTGGGCCGTATGTAGCGATGTGTTCTTAAAGGGGCAGCACCTGATTTATTCTTGTGATAAAGTAAAATATGTCTTGGATCTAGTGCACAGCAGCTCTTGGGGTAAAATCAGACCCCTGTGTGTCATTACAAGGCTGGAAATGCTGTTTAAAGTAGGAAAGATTTGCCCTCTGCATTTGACCCATCCCTCAGTAAGGCAGTGAGTGTTGCACCCGGGCACCCATCAGGACCACCTTAACCAGAGGATTTTACCTATTGTGCATTTTATTGATTTGGCAAATGTTTAACTCCTGCTGCTGGTTGAGCTTTTCTACACTAAAATACAGAATAATACGAGACATAATCCAAACTCCATTAGAACATTAGAACATTAGAACATTAGAACATTAGAACATTAGAACATTAGAACATTAGAACATTAGAACATGAGCATCTACATAAATACAACATGTATTTTTTATCATTTCAGAATCAGCAGAAGATCCTCTTCAGAATGTGATGATTCAGTATTGATAAAAGCTGCAGGTTTCACAGGCTCAGTCCTTTTCAGTTTCACACTTAAAAAGCTGTTTTATAGCTGATCCATGCAGAGCCAGTGCAGATGAGGCTCAGATTCTGTTATATGATGGTGTTTGTCAGGATATTCTGTGATATTTGTCAGGAACACATTTGTGACTCAGCTGTGGTCGACCTGAGAAAACATCCAGACCGAACGTATCACAGCATCAGATCAGTGATCAGTGGAACCGGACTCCAGCCTGGATCCTAAAGGTCCCATATTAAAGGAAACAGACTCTTGTGACCTTTAGAAACTTATGACCTTCTCCAAAACAAACCACAGTCGTGTTTATTCATTCACATGTTTGAGTCACATTCAGCTCGAGAAGTTTAGTGTCAAGTTTCCATATGAACAATTTAAATTATGTTTTCACTCTCAGTCTTCTAAAGTAAAGAAGAAGAAGAAAATAAAAGCCACAAGCGGCGTCGAACGGCCCTCGCGGGCCGTGCATCGCACTCGGCCGACCCGACGCTCCCCCGGGTGGTGCTGATGCTCCCCCGGGTGGTGCTGATGCTCCCCCGGGTGGCGCTGATGAGCCTCTTGTCTCTGTGTGTTTGTGGCTTTGGGCTGAACTTGTCACTAAACACAAAGTCCACACACACTGGAGATCCTGATGTGTTAACATTGACGAATATGGGCATTTTGGGACATCGCCATGGCAACACCGTGCAAAATACAACTTTGGCCCCCTGGACTTTTTTGTTCGGACTGACCTGAAGAATCACTGTGCCAAATTTCACGTTCTTCAATAAAACTATGAAGCCGTTATATCACCTTGAAAAGTAAGAAATTGTTGAAATTTTCCCATAAGGATAACATGGAGGATTTGGCGTATCGCCATGGCAACCCAGTGAAATATACCATATGGTTGTCATTGACTTTTTTGATCGGGATGACATGAAGAGTCATTGTGCCAAATTTGAGAATATTCTGTGAAAGTAAAATATTTTTCATGAATGGGAATTTATCTGATATTTCCCATTAGGATAACATTGGAGCTTTCGTGCATCACCATGGCAACACGGTTAAAAATACCATATGGTTTACATTGGCTTTTTTGATTGAGATGGCCCAAAGTAATTTTGTACAAAATTTGGTACATTTTCTAAAAACTAAAATTTTGACCATCCATGCAAAATTTAATTCTGTCCTGCAGGGGGCGCTATCACACCATTTTTGCTCGTGTCACAATTAGTCGGCTTTGGCACGAAAGTTTTACAAGTGATTCAAATTTGAGCCCAATCGGACTTTGTATGGCCGAACGGGAGCAAATTTTGACGTTAGAAAATTGCCAAAAATCTGAAGAAATTTTGCAGCTTCGCCGCGCGTAAACCGTGACAGTTATTTTTAAAATTCAGCTATCGTTTGATGCCCCACTTCTCTAGTTGATGTACGCCAATTTTGACCCCTGTGGGTGAAGCGCCTTCAGAGGAGTTCGTTCAAATGCGACGTGAGCGAAAATGCTGACTCAGCATGTTTTGTATTTCAATCCAAGATGGCCGCCTTCTGGTTTGTCAGGGGGCGTGGCCATAATAATATTTTTTTTCTGTCTTGACATGAGGAATGTCTGTACCGAATTTCGTGACTGTACGACAAACTTTACGGGGCCGGGGACGTCTCCCATAGGCGCAATGTATTTTGACTTTTGCAGGTGGCGCTGTCGCGCCACTTTTTTATACCCATACATGCAATATATATTTTATCAAATTTTTCGCCACTTCTGAATTTTGGGCAAAATTTGGTGAGTTTTTGAGCGTGTTCAGGGGGTCAAATTAGAGCTCAAAGAGCAGGAGAAAAAAGAATAAATAAAAATTAAAGCCGCAAGCGGCATCGAACGGCCCTCGCGGGCCGCGCGTCGCACTCGGCCGACCCGGCGCTCCCCCGGGTGGCGCTGACGCTCCCCCGGGTGGCGCTGATGAGCCTCTTGTCTCTGTGTGTTTGTGGCTTTGGGCTGAACTTGTCACTAAACACATAAAGTCCACAGACACTGGAAATGCTGCTGTGCCAACATAGACCAACATGGGCACTTTGGGACATCGCCATGGCAACACGGTGCAAAATACAACTTTGGCCCCCAGACTTTTTTGTTCGGACTGACCTGAAGAATCACTGTGCCAAATTTCACGTTCTTCAATAAAACTATGAAGCCGTTATATCACTTTGAAAAGTAAGAAATTGTTGACATTTTCCCATAAGGATAACATGGAGGCTTTGGCGCATCGCCATGGCAACCCAGTGAAATATACCATATGGTTGCCATTGACTTTTTTGGTCGGGATGACATGAAGAGTCATTGAGCCAAATATGAGAATATTCTGTGAAAGTAAAATATTTTTCATGAATGGGATTTTTTTCTGATCTTTTCCATTAGGATAACATTGGAGCTTTCGCACATCACCATGGCAACACGGTTAAAAATACCATATGGTTTACATTGGCTTTTTTGATTGAGAAGGCCCAAAGTAATTTTGTACAAAATTTGGTACATTTTCTAAAAACTAAAATTTTGACCATCCATGCAAAATTTAATTCTGTCCTGCAGGGGGCGCTATCACACCATTTTTGCTCGTGTCACAATTTGTCGGCTTTGGCACGAAAGTTTTACAAGTGATTCAAATTTGAGCCCAAACGGACTTTGTATGGCCGAACGGGAGCAAATTTTGACGTTAGAAAATTGCAAAAAATCTGAACAAATTTTGCAGGTTCGCCGCACGTAAACCGTGTGACAGTTATTTTAACAATTCAGCTATCGTTTGATGCCCCACTTCTCTAGTTGATGTACGCCGATTTTGACCCCTGTAGGTGAAGCGCCTTCAGAGGAGTTCGTTCAAATGCGACGTGAGCGAAAATGCTGACTCGGCAACTTTTTTATTTCAATCCAAGATGGCCGCCTTCTGGTTTGTCAGGGGGCGTGGCCATAATAACATTTTTTTTCTGTTTTCACATGAAGAATGTCTGTACCGAATTTCGTGACTGTACGACAAACTTTACGTCAGGATGTCTCCCATAGGCGCAATGTATTTTGACTTTTGCAGGTGGCGCTGCCGCGCCACTTTTTTATACCCATACATGCAACATATATTTTATCAAATTTTTCGGCACTTCTGAATTTTGGGCAAAATTTGGTGAGTTTTTGAGCGTGTTCAGGGGGTCAAATTAGAGCTCAAAGAGCAGAAGAAAAAAGAATAAAAATAAATAAACAATAAATAAAAATAATAATAATTTTAGCAAAAACAATATATCCTTTTACATAGGAAAGACATATTATACATTTTTTGAAAGCTCTCGAGCTTCCCCACGTCACCGTGGGGTCATTGGTGAATGACGGGCGCTTACGCGCCCGTCATTCACCATCTCGTCGGGGTCCGCCATTGACCCCCCATTGATTTCCATTCATTTTAGCAGCTATAAATATGGCCCATGCCTTCGGCATGGGGGCTTGGATACAGCTTCATGTCAGGAGTGTTTTTGGGGGACAGGAGGCGCTTCGCGCTACTTTTGTCAACATTGAGTGAATGGGCTTCGCCCATTCACTCAATGTTGACGATGACTTGTTAGCAAGAACAAATATGCATGTCCCATGCCTTCGGCATGGGTTGCTAGGATACTGCTGTTCACGGTGAGAGCGATCGAGGGACGAAGTTCAGCGCTTCGCGCTGAACTTCGTAAGACAGTACGATGATGCCTGGGCTTCGCCCAGGCATCATCGCTATGAAGCAATAGGCCCTACGCCCTGTAGGGCTCGGGCCTAATAAAAATAAAAATAATAATAATTTTAGCAAAACAATATATCCTTTTACATAGGAAACACATATTATACATTTTTTGAAAGCTCTCGAGATTCCCCACGTCACCGTGGGTCATTGTGAATGACGAGCGCTTACGCGCCCGTCATTCACCATCTCGTCGGAGTCTCTCATTGACCCCCATTGATTTCCATTCATTTTAGCAGCTGTAATATGTGGCCCATGCCTTCGGCATGAGGGGCTTGGATACAGCTTGATGTCAGGAGTGTGTTTTAGGGAGAGGAGCGCTTCGCGCTACTTTTGTCAACATTGAGTGAATGGGCTTCGCCCAATCACTCAATGTTGACGATGACTTGTTAGCAAGAACAAATATGCATGTCCCATGCCATCGGCATGGGTTGCTACAGATACTGCTGTTCACGGTGAGAGCGATCGAGGGGACGAAGTTCAGCGCTTCGCGCTGAACCCGTAAGACAGTTAGTTAACGATGATGCCTGGGCTTCGCCCAGGCATCATCGTTCTTGGCAATAGGCCCTACGCCCTGTAGGGGCTCGGGCCTAATAAAAGGAAAAGTCTAAAGTCTTTAGGGAGATGCTGCTTCCTGCAGCCTGGGAGAGAGTTCAGCATTCTAACAGCCTGGTGGTTAGAGAGGAGAGAGTTCAGCATCCTAACAGCCTGGTGGTTAGAGAGGAGAGAGTTCAGCATCCTAACAGCCTGGTGGATGAAGCTTAGTGATTCTGGTAGTGCGGGAACAGAGGCTCCTGTACTTCCTCCCGGAGGCAGGAGGCTGAACAGATTGTGTGGTGTGACTTGCATCACTCGTAATGGTGAAGGCTTTGGGGGTGAGGTGGATGGTGCAGATGTCTCACAGGGAGGGGAGCGGTGCAGCAGTGATCTTCCTGTTGTGTTCACTCTGTGCTGCAGGACTCTCCTGTCGTGGTCCTGTCACACAGTGATGCAGCTGGAAAAGATGCTCTGAGTGGTTCCTCTGTAGAATGTGCTCATGATGGTGCTGAGGCGGGTGGTGCTGATGCAGGTGGTGCTGAGGCGGGTGGTGCTGAGGCGGGTGGTGCGTAGAGGCGGGTGGTGCTGAGGCGGGTGGTGCTGATGCGGGTGGTGCGTAGAGGCGGGTGGTGCTGAGGCGGGTGGTGCTGATGCGGGTGGTGCGTAGAGGCGGGTGGTGCTGAGGCGGGTGGTGCTGAGGCGGGTGGTGCTGAGGCGGGTGCTGCTGAGGCAGGTGCTGCTGAGGTGGGTAGTGCTGAGGCGGGTGGTGCATAGAGGTGGGTGGTGCTGAGGCGGGTGGTGCGTAGAGGCGCTGCTGGACTTTCTTCACCGCTGGTGCAGTGTAGGTCCAGGACAGGGCCTCACTGATGTGCACCTCAGGGGTTTTGTGCTGCTCAGTCTCTCAGCAGCAGCAGCGTCCTGGGCAGAGGGTGTTGGTCAGCAGCAGCGTCCTGGGCAGTGGGCGTTGGTCAGCAGCAGCATCCTGGGCAGTGGGTGTTGGTCAGCAGCAGCGTCCTGGGCAGTGGGTGTTGGTCAGCAGCAGTGTCCTGGGCAGTGGGCGTTGGTCAGCAGCAGCGTCCTGGGCAGTGGGTGTTGGTCAGCAGCAGCGTCCTGGGCAGTGGGCGTTGGTCAGCAGCAGCGTCCTGGGCAGTGGGTGTTGGTCAGCAGCAGCGTCCTGGGCAGTGGGTGTTGGTCAGCAGCAGCGTCCTGGGCAGTGGGCGTTGGTCAGCAGCAGTGTCCTGGGCAGTGGGCGTTGGTCAGCAGCAGCGTCCTGGGCAGTGGGCGTTGGTCAGCAGCAGCGTCCTGGGCAGAGGGCGTTGGTCAGCAGCAGCGTCCTGGGCAGTGGGTGTTGGTCAGCAGCAGCGTCCTGGGCAGTGGGTGTTGGTCAGCAGCAGCGTCCTGGGCAGAGGGTGTTGGTCAGCAGCAGCATCCTGGGCAGAGGGTGTTGGTCAGCAGCAGCGTCCTGGGCAGTGGGCGTTGGTCAGCAGCAGCGTCCTGGGCAGTGGGTGTTGGTCAGCAGCAGCGTCCTGGGCAGTGGGTGTTGGTCAGCAGCAGCGTCCTGGGCAGTGGGCGTTGGTCAGCAGCAGCGTCCTGGGCAGTGGGTGTTGGTCAGCAGCAGCGTCCTGGGCAGTGGGTGTTGGTCAGCAGCAGCGTCCTGGGCAGTGGGCGTTGGTCAGCAGCAGCGTCCTGGGCAGTGGGTGTTGGTCAGCAGCAGCGTCCTGGGCAGTGGGTGTTGGTCAGCAGCAGCGTCCTGGGCAGTGGGCGTTGGTCAGCAGCAGCGTCCTGGGCAGTGGGCGTTGGTCAGCAGCAGCGTCCTGGGCAGTGGGCGTTGGTCAGCAGCAGCGTCCTGGGCAGTGGGCGTTGGTCAGCAGCAGCGTCCTGGGCAGTGGGCATTGGTCAGCAGCAGCGTCCTGGGCAGTGGGTGTTGTCCTGGGCAGTGGGCGTTGGCTGTGGCCGTTCTGGAAGTCGACAACGATCTCCTTAGACGTTCAGCTGGAGGTTGTTGTCCCTGCACCACGTGGTCAGAAGGTCGACCTCTTTCCTGTAGTGAGTCTCGTCGTCCTGGTGTTGATGTTATTCTGTTTACATTTCCAAAGCTCAAAACGCTCTGCTCCACCTTGTGATGTCATGAAGCAGTAGTTTAGTTAACAGCTGCTTTTTACTTTTTCAGATGGGCAAGTCCAGGGTGGAAATTATCTGAATGATTCTAATGAGGGAGTATGAAGTTTAAAAACACAGTGGAGCACTTCCTGTATTACCAAGGCAGATGTTTTCAGTTTGAGAGAATTCAGCCTAAATATTCAGGGTTTCTGTGTGAAACGTGTGAATGACTCAAGGTCTGTTTCTGATGAGATGAGGAAACAACCTTATGTCAGAAATGAGCGTAACAAAGGCCAGGTTACAGATCAGGTCAGTGGAGAGGCGACCTGCTTACTGTGAAAACGCATTTTATTATTTATCTTGATCCAAAAAAAAAAATATATTGAAACTATCAAAGCCCTTTTCACCCTGACTTTGTATTTCCTGTACTTAACCTAAAAATGTGATCCAATATGACTTTATTATAACCTGCTGCTGTCTGGACACTGGGCCTTTCTTTTCTGCACTGTGAAAGAGACGAGAAAATAAAATAAATGTCACTATCAGATTTCCAGTCAGGTTTTTCAATATTCAGTGTTTACCTCAGATTTCAAATGGGATTGAAAATGACTTCCCCAACGCTCATCCAAGCCAATATTTGATTCTCTTTTCCCTCAAATGACATGTTTTGCATGAGATGCATAATTCTGCACAGATTAATCATCGGGCGAAATTGAAACCTCGCGCTCGTGTGTAAATATGGATTAGTATAAAGTGCAGAGGCTCCTGGTGGCGTTCGTGGCGTATTGTGGATGATCTGAATGAGGAAGCAAATACGTCTTTATTGGAAAAAACACTGATTGAATTGTGAGGCCGAGAGCTACAAAAGCCAAATGGAAAAGAAAAGGTTTGCAGACGTTCTTCACATCAAAAGTAAATTAAAACATCTTAAATTAAAAACGTTTTACTTTATTTGAGTAGATTTGACTTGTTTTTGTTTAGTTATTCAAGCGACATAAGATTTTGTTTCTTATTTTAAGTGCAAAAAGACTATTGTGAAAAGAGTAATTTCACTTCTGTTGATTTGTTCTAACAGAGAAGACATTGAGTCACTGTTTGTTTCCTGTGGATAGGCCCAGTTATTAGAGTTAATTAGAATTCCTCCAGTTCACTTTTAAAGAACACATATTGTGCTTATAATCTACCCATGCATAATTATATTATAATTTGGACATTTTAAATCACAATATTCATCTAAAACAACTTAATAAAAGAAACAAGCCCATTGTCTTCCAGGCTCAGACAGTTGTGTCCAGTGGAGCTGATCATCACAACAAAGAGTCGGCGATTCTGAACGAGCACCTGACTTTTATTTTTAATTAAGAAAATAAGTGAAAATAAAGTTAACACAGAGAAGTGAGTGTTTACTGGGGATGGTGAAAACTGGAGTTGATCAACAATCTGGCATCTTGAAAATCCGTGATTAAAGTTTCAAACATCAAACATGCACGAAACTCAGGACCTGTTCACCTCCAGGACTCAGACTCCTGCAGGTCAGATCTGACCCTTCTGACCCTGGACAGGGACTTTTGGACCTGCTCCCCTCAGGCCGGAGGCTCCAGAACCTCTCGCCACAAAAATAGTTTCTTCTTCTGCTGTTGGACTCATAAACACTCACACTGCTCTGCTTCAGTCACATGACCCTGTGTTTCTGCACCTGCTGTTTGCACTGATCATCACTTTATATTCTTGTAAATTTTTGTGTTATAGTTTATTGTTTTCTACTTTATTTTATTTGTTGCATGTTAGTGTTTGTTCACGTTTCGCTCCAAAAACCGCAGCAATTTCCTAATGTTGTGAATCTGTTCACTCATACGGCAAAAAAACCTCTGATTCTGATTCTGAAACATGTACGAAACTTCAAGAGAAAAATGGTGAAAAGAAACAATTATAAAAGAAACAATTATAACATGATTAAAAGCTCTAAAAATAGATTTTGCACAATAGGTTTGCTTTAAACTATAGTATAGAGACTGAAGAAATCTGTGCCCCACATGAACAGCACCTCATGTCAGAGGCAGGAAGGGGTCCATAAAATCCGCCTCTGAATGAGTGCAGTCTCGGCTGGGTAATATTTGCTCCTGTGGCTGGACAGATGGCCCTGCAGCTGAATCACTGCTGTGTGCCAGACTGTCCCAGCGTTCAGCAAGAAAAACAGCCCCACCTCAACTCCAAACCACAACAATCGATCTTCACCTGAAGACTGAGAGCAGCCACGGAGCGACAAAGGAAATGTCCTCGGGGATGAATAAAGTTTTCTAAATTTGAATCTAAAAACTGTGAAATGAAAACTGCAATAACACACATATTGTACTGGTATATACAATCCTGAACTTCCACAAAATCGAGAATCCAAATGAGGTCCAGGAATCACAGGGTCCCTCACGATACGATATGATCACGATACGATATTATCACAATACATTTCAGCAGCTACATTTCATTAAAGCATTATTTAAGTTGCTATGAAATGCATCCAGTTAAATGATCAATAGAGTGAATATGTCAACTGTATTGTCATGTGGTCACAAAAAAATACTAAAAGATACCAAAAAATACTCGATCCAGCAGTCCATGATATCAATACTGTATCAGCAAATTTAGTATCATGATATATCGTTATTTTTGAATATTTTTACACACAGTAAGACTAAACTGGTTAAATTAATTGATAATAGTACAAACTAAAACATAGAAAGTAATGATCTTTAATTAATTTAATAAAGATTTTATTGCTTTGAAATGTTCCACAGCAGCATTAAACGGACCTATGTTCTGTTCATTCAACTACAGGGTTAAAAACATGAGCAGAGTCGCCTCTCCACAGATCTGATGTGTAACTTGGCTTGATGGTGTCACTTTCTGGACAAAACAATTCCACAGAGACGGAGAGGTAATGCCCCTTCACCAGAAAAGTACCTTTAATGGTTTGTGTAAGACTCAAAAATAACACGTATAAGAGCTGTAAGTGTGTTAGTGATAACAGAACCTCAGCAAAAACCCTCCTCAGCTTGTTTTACTGATGGATTTGTGAACTGTTCTGTGAAAAGGAAAAATATTTCTCTACATCGATGAAGAAACTGAATGACGTCCAGTGGAAACTGCTTCAACTGTGGAGAAAAACACTCCTGACTGATTTTGGGGAGTGTAAAGTTTCACCTTGACAAAACTTTCTCAGCTCTAATAAATCAGATCCACAGTGACACTGAGGGGCGGTTCTGTCTTATCAGGCACGAAACAGCCGCCACAGTGAAGTCAGACGTGCTGAAATCACAGCGGCATTAATATGCAATAAAACCATGATTAGCGCAGCGTAAAAGGTGCAGGGAGTAACTTTTTTGGTAAAAGCTTATCTGATTCCACTGCCTGGAATATGCCACAATAGGGCATTAAACATATGGACCCAAAGAGAAAAGCAGGTTCCTTATGATGTGGTAGTAGGTAAACAGCTAATCTTTACCTTCAGTTCAGTAGAGATGGGCAATTCCAGAGCTGAAATTATCCAAATGAATTTAATGAAGGTGTCTGGAGTTTAAAAACACAGCAGAGCACTTCCTGTATCACCACTTTGCTATGAGCTTTGGCCCTCGTGTGTTTTTGTGCTCCCGTTGCCTCTTATTGCTTTGTGAGTGCTCAGCATCTGGGCCGTGAGCCCTGGACCCGGATGCACGGGAGACGACCCCTGGATGAGGCTGGGAATCTGCTGCTGCTGCTGGATTAGCCGGAGGCTCTACCGCCCCCACCGATCCGGCCCCACCTGTGGGGGCAGAACATAAAAGCCACGGTTTTCTACCTGTTCAGGGCAGCTCCACACCCTGTTGCAGCCACTTTTGCTTTGGTTTTTTGGTTCTGTTGTGTCTCTTTTGATTTGTGACGGTAGCGGCTGTTGTTTTGAGACACTTTGTTATGTTACTACACCTTTAGTTAGTTTCCTTGGGTTGGGCGGACTTACTTAGGGTTCTTGGTTTACTGATTCCTTTTTATTTAAATCCCTTTGTTTTTCCTTTAGCATTCCTTGTTTTTTTGTTGGTCGATTGTTTCTTTCCTCACTGTAAATAAATTGTACTTTTCTTAGTTAAACCTTCAACATCTTGGTTGTATTTGGTTGTTCCCTTTTCCCCAGCAAGAGACACGTAACACACGACATCTAATTCTGCCAGAGTTGTGAGTTTTTGATGAGGAAACGATATAGTGCTATATGGGCCCTTATGAAATACTGATGGACAAAATACCCAAGTTTTTCTATAGAATTTATAGATCCTGTTTTTTCGCCACACATTAGGGACATTTCAGATGCTTTGGATGTCATTAAAATAAACAGTTTAGCAGTGCAGTTTCCTCATGTTGTGGATTCAAAGTTTTCCACATTGTACAAAGATATGAAAAACACCATATGGTTATTACCAGAACAATCACAATCTACGACTAATTTCCACTGGAGGCCCGTAGCTCTTTGTAGCTCTTTGTCTGGTGTTACTGAACATATGTTTCCTGCCAGCAGAGCCGGGCCCTTCTGAAGAGGCTCGTTCCAGGATTAGCCACGGAAAAGAGAGGATGACAAACACAGGCTGGTTTGCATAAGTGGAGCAGCTCCACAGGAGGAGGAAATCAATGGACAATTAGGTGAGCAATTAGCCGAAAACCCCCCAAAACAAAATAGGTGGTGATTTATGGTAATTGGTCACGTGATGTTTGGTGTGAAAACAGGGGAAAAGCCTTGGGTGAGATTTCAGAAGAAGGAATTTTGTGTCAGTGTTTGATTGGTCATTTAATCCATTTTGGTTTTGATGGAATAAATATTTTTCCTGACAAAAATATAGAAGAGGCCTGTATGTACATTAATGAGAAGGAATACAGACAAAATGGTAATATTGAACAATGATGTAATGTGAAAGGAAACTGCACTGGAGAAAACAATATCCAGGTAAGTTAAAATGATTAAATTAAAAACATTTGACTTTATTTGAGTAGATTCATCAAGTGTTTGTTTTCTTAATTCAAGCAACATTCAATTTTGTTTCTTATTTTAAGTGCAGAAAGATGTATTTTCATATTTTAAGTACAAAAATCTTACTGCAGTGACAGATCATTTTACTTGCCAAGTGATTTTTTCTCAAATTATGGTAAAACTTCCTTTATCCAAGTGATTTTAGGTTGACTTTGTTTTTTGCAGTTTGTTACAGAATAAAAATAAATAAAATAACTCATCTGTCATCCTCAGAATGTACTATATTAATAAAGCTGATTTACATTATCTAATGACCGGGGATACAGGCATTTAGTTATAAATAAGGATTAAATAATAATGTGATACTGAATAAACTGGTTACTGGTTGTGGCAGTCGTGCTTTATAATAAATACATTTGACATTGTTACAGAAAGAAAAATGCTGATTCCAAGTTTTGATGCTGAGTTAGTTTGGAAACTGCATCTTAAACCCACTGCAGGCTCAGCACAAAGTCACTAAGACCTTTGTCTGGTTTAACTGAAACTGCATTTTACTGAATTTATTCTAACTTTTTTAATGGTTCAGGGAGGTTTGCCGAAGTTAGTTTGAGTTTATTTTGTCCTTTCGATAATTTCTTGTTGTCTTGTCGAGAACTACAGTGGAAATGATGTAGTCCACTTTTAGACCTGGTTTAGCTGTACATTAGACCTGTTATAGACCTGGTTTAGATCTGGTGGTTCTCAAAAAGCAAAATGTTTTCTTTGGTGGTCCTTGATGAGAAGAATTTCAGAGCCACTGTTCTTAACGAAGCAGAAATGTATTGGAAACGATACAGGACACAGCCTAAACCAGCTCTGCACACACTCCAGCCTCATTCTTCCCTTGTGTAGAAACCCTCATTCGTCCAGGTACAATCCATGGCTAGAAGACCTTCTGTCAAAACTTTGGTCCAGTTGACAAATTGAACTCCACCCGTTGCCTCTAACTTCCCTTCTTATTTAATATTCAGTCATCATCGTTAGCAAAAAACACCATAATGAAAAACAGATTTGTACTGGGAGCAGTCAGAATGAGCAGTTATCAGCATTAATCTCCTCCCAGATGAGACGCACACAGCTGACAGGGACCGATCCTCCATAATTCATTCATATACAGAGACGGGTCTGATCTCTGCTCATGTTTATTCTGCTGATCGCACCAAACCCATTTACCGAGCAGGTTTAGCAAAGGGCGAATCAACCCGAACATCTAGATCCTTATTTTACATTTTGTTAAAGATTCTATATACATATAACCTTGACTCTCTGAGCTTTAAACCTTGTTATAATGATGTCACCTTCTCAAAAACAGAAGTTCTGTTGTTTCATTCACACATGTTTGAGTAATACTTTATTATTAATCTGATCCATATCGAAGGTGTGTGGAGTTTAAAGACACAGTGCAGCATTTCCTGTTTGACCTGAGATCACAAAGGAGAGTTTTCAGTCTGAGAGAAGAACTCAGCCTAAATCTGCAGGATTTGTGTGTTAAACATGTGCGAGAAACAAAACACAACTCCAGGTCTGTTTGTGGTGAGGAAACAAGATTATAACAGATCAGACAAAATCAGAAAGTAACATGGCCCCAATATTGATCTAAAAGAAATGAATAATTAAAAACTGCACAATTGATTTTATGCCGTTGGCTCCACCTCTTTATAGCAGCATTTCGCCAGAGCAGGTAGTGGATTTTCATTTGTAGATTTTCCTTTTTTAATGACTGCACAATGTTTCTGAACATATAAAGTTCTGCTTTTTCAGATAATTGAGGTAAGATAATTACTGAGCTGTGGGCGGGAAAGGCTCATAGCTCAAAACAGATTTGTTTTAGCACTGAAACCTGAAATGCAGAACAATACAGGATTACTGCAATATGTTTTAAACAGAGTCCTGCACGGGTTCAGGTACCTGCAGAAACACGACGGGTGAACCGCAGCTTTGAATGAAACGGGTGAAATATGTTGTGCTGTTGGGTTCAGGTTGGACACAGGAGAGCGCGGGTTTAATCTGCGGTTTATAAAACATCACGAGAGAATAAAACACAGGGTTTTAGTGAAATGCAAAATTGCCGTTGTTGATGATTAAATGTAAAATCCATGTTTTTGCTGCACGTTCATTCCCAGAAATCTGCGACGTCCTGCAGTGTGTCCTGCAAAGGGACTTGCGAGGAGCTGAAAAGAAAATTAGTGAGCGAAGAATATAAAGGTGTGGCTCATTTTTGGCTCTCACTGATTTTCATTTGTGTGTCGGTTTGTATTTATAGTGGGTCGAATCAGGTGCGGAATTTTAATTCAATTCTGTCGGGAAACGGGTGGGGATTGAGTTATGACGGGTACAGGCGGGTGCGGTTTGTCCAAATCAGACCCGTGCAGGACTCTCGTTTGAAATAAAACTTGAGTAATCTAATGATGAGGGAAAGCCAATATTACTATGATTTAAAGCACAGAAAAGTGAAGTTTGTTTCTTGTAACGTTGCTGCCATCAATGGAAAATTTGTTCCTCATATTTGACCAATCTCCATTTCCTGAGCTATGAACACTTAGCTGGAAGACACCCACATATTTAAAGGAAATGTAAAGTCCAGTCCAGGAATCAAACCTGTAACCTTTTTTCTACAAGGAGCGACTGTTCTCCCAGCAGTCACTTGGATGAATTTGCATTGCGCTGTTCTAAAAATGGACACACGTTATCCGAATGGGATGCAAATAAAAACAGTTTGAAATCATCATCATGTTCAGAGTGTCTTTTTACATTCAGTGGTGATTGTAGAGCTCCTCATGAGCTCCCGTCACGTCCCAGGGGGCAGGGCGGTGCTCAGGGGCTTCTGGAGGACACTCACAGCTGATTGGAGCACAGGTCCTCAGGCTCAGAGGACCTCCACATTACACTGAAACCACTGCACTTCCTGTTCCATCTTCAACAGACATGGCTCCGAATATCACACTCATTACGCAGAGGGGCCAATTCTGACGCTTTCATACTGATACGTGTGCGTCTAGAGGGAGTCGAGCTGATTATCAAATACATTACACGTGTTGATTCCCTAAACACGGCATTAACACGGTCACATAAGGTCAAAACATGGATTCAGTGACATAATATTATAACACTAAAGTATAGACCAGGGCTGTCCAAACTCTTTTCACAGAGAGCCAAATATTGAGACATCTGAAGTCCAAAGAGCAAAAATGGATCATTCAGAAGGAAACTGTTCCTTTAATAAGACTTCGAACATTTTAGGCCTGTATCACAATGCAGAATAACGTTATTGAGGCCATAGTGGGAGAATTACTTACATTTGCTGTTAAAATGCATGTGACCGATTGGGCCATTCCAGCAGAGGGACACGTAAGGGCAGCAAACAAAAGCTAAGGCGAAAACATTTGCTAAATAAAGCCTCTTCTACTAAATGTTTGATGATGACTGGTGACCACTTTTATCCCTTAAAAGCAGTGAGTCATGTGGCAGACAAAGAACAACAAACATTAGTCAAAGAAAAAAAAGTCCTGGAAATTGAAGATTTTTTGAAATCTCTTGTCTGTTGGAGAACAAATGGCTTTTTTCACCCTTTTTGGATAAACTGGACCGGACTGAGTTTATAAATGTACAATCTGCAGATGTTGTTCCTTGAGCGTTGTGGCCTTAAACTAATCTCACATTTACTCAGTTACAGTTTTATTGAAAGAAAAATAAAACATGCTTTCACATTATGTGGGATTGCCTCTCCACAGATCTGACCTCTACTTTGGCTAGTGCCGCTACCTGCTTGTCTCCATAGACACAGATAACACAGTAAAGATGTACCAACAAAAACAAAGAGACAAGCAGGTGTCAAACCCTCCACTAAAGAAAACAGTGTTAAATCCAACCTGATAATGAAGCCAGACTAAACACAGTGCAGAAATCGTACCCACATTGTCCGGTTATTCTCTTCATTTAACACTAGAGTCGAGCAGAGATGTCCGGTTATTCTCTTCATTTAACACTAGAGTCTAGCAGAGATGTCCGGTTATTCTCTTCATTTAACACTAGAGTCGAGCAGAGATGCTATTTGCAGGACACTTCCTTAGGGATCCATAGTCTAATGCAGCGACAATGAGCCCCAATGGAAACTAATGCTCTTCTGAGTGTTGTTGATGCTGTGGGAGGAGCAGGAAACAGGTCTGTGCTGGTCTCTGTCAGAGGGACTGAGCTCAGGGGTCCACCTCCACCTCACTGTGGAACACATGTTTGTTTACTGTGTCAGAGGGAGTTTTGTACAGCGAACAGCAATTAAAATGATGAAGTGCCAGAGTTAAACATGGTTATGTAATGTGTTGTGCCAAGTGTTTAGGAGCTCCGCAGTGTCACAGAACAAAATGGGACTAATTTTATACAGCGTTTTCCACCTTCGAGACAAGGAACTGCAAGGACCCACACACCCACTGTTCGAACAGTGAGGCGAGGTGGGTTTTCCCTCTGCCCAAGATCACAACAACAGAATTCCTTTGTGTTCAACCTGTGGGGCAGTGGACCTGACCTCTGCCAATGATGTTTATGCCAAGAGCAGAAGAAGAGGATTAAAACCACCAACCTTCAGATCAGTGGACAATCACTCCACCACCTGAGCTACTGTCACCCAAAGGAAGAAGGTACATGAAAAGTAAGTCCTCAGATTTTGAAGAGATTTGGTACAATTTGTCGGATCAAAGATAAATTCAGGAAAATCTGGGGACCTTTTATGGACCATATTAAACAGAGAACTCGACCTCAAACTTGAGAGGACTGATCTCACACTTGTGCTTTAGACATTACCGCACTGGCAGTGTTTGTGTTTTTTATAGTTTTTTTGTCTCAATTGAAAAAATGAAAACGAATAAACAATATATTGGAGAAAAAAAAGTAAGTCCTCAGAACACACATGGTAAATTGCATTGGTAATTTCAATATAATTTAGCCTGGTTAAGTCCCCATTATGTCCTGGTTTAGTCCTGGTTGGGTCTGTTTTTGTGATGGCTCAGTCCTGTAATCCCCTCTAATTTAGTCCTGGTTTAATTTCAGTTTTATTTTCTTCGTTTAGTTGTGGTTCAGCCTTTCCCTGGCCTTTCTGCTCATCCTTATTACATACTTTCCCCGTTCATTCTGTTTTGTTGATTGGTATTTTGAAGATGGGCATTTTCGAGTTACATACAGACCTCCACATTTAATACACAACCAATTATTTCTACCCGGTCAGTGAAAGGGTTCATGTCCAAGGACACGACGACACTCAAGATTTGTCGTGAGCAGCAGAATTATTATATTTTTTCTCCCAAATGGAAAATAACGACCATGTTTTAAACATGTTTTTTACATGATTTCAGGCCTGGAATTGCCGATCTTTAGTGAAATAATGGAAACATGTAGCTGTTAACTTGAAAACTACTGCTTCATAATGTCACAGATTTAGGAGATGTACATATCCTAATAATGCAGGATTTCCCAAACATGCATGAATGAAACAAAACACAGCTCCAGTGAGATTTTTAAAGACAACAGCATAACAACATTCTAACATGACTCACAAAAGTCACTTCTAATATAGGAGCTTTAAAAGAGCTATTTGGAATATTCTATAATTGTTTTCTGCAGATATCTGAGTAATGAAGCATAATTAATCATAATTTCTTCAAATGTGAAAAGTAATCTGCATGTTCCCCGTTCATCATGCAACATTCATGGTCTGAACATCCATTAGGTTTGACAGCTCCAGATGAGGCTCCACACATCATTACCTCACCTCACAAGACTCTGCAGCGCTGTGGGCGGACGAGGGGCAAATGGCTCCAATATTATCTCTGCACTACAGCACTTCTACACATGGATTTACACACCAATTAATACTGATGTCTTTGTTAATCTGCAAAAATTGATCATTTGGATTGAGTAGAACAGTTGGAGATTATAATACGCTTTATGTAATAACTTTGAAATATGTTTTTGAACTGCATCTAATGAGTTGTGAGGTTTATAATGTGTATAATGTATCAGCGATGGGTAAAGTAAAGGGAGTATTTATAGACAGGGTGAGAAGGTCAGTCACATGGGAGGAGCTCGGAGTAGAGCTGCTGTTCCGCCACGTCAAGAGGAGCTGAGGCTATAAACCAGGCATGTCCAAACTGTGGCCCTCAGACCAGTTGTTTTGGCCCTCAGGCTCCAGGTGAATCGGCCCAAACTGCCGCAGTCGTACTTTTTACTGCTGTTTTTGAATTAGACTTTGATCAGGCAGATGTAGTTTGTCCTTTTGAGGGTCTGAGCCTGAACAAAGGTCTGGAGGGTCATTCAAACCTGTTATAAGTGCACAGATTTGAATTACTCTCAGTCTATGACCCTCGATCGGCCTCACGCTGCTCTGTGTTTTAATATGTGGCCCCTGATGAATAACGTTTGGTCACCTCTGCTATAGGCTCTATTCACTTACATCACAAACCAGGAAGAAGGAAATGCAATGACCACTTCCGACGGGCTCTGTTCACGGTAGTAAGTCTGACAAAATCTAGGAAAAATGAGAAAATGTCCAGTTTTCTTCATCTCCATGTCACTGTAGAGTCTGTTATGTTCGGCTAATCCACAATTACAACCGTTTCCCCACTGACTCCGAACTCACTGGGAACATTAGAAGAGACGAGGCGCCAGATTCAAGATGATTCCAAACAGCTCATACGTCTGCAGGCTTCATTTTACCAGCGATCACGTTTACTTCAGTGGGTTTATCCCAGTCGGTCGAGTCCAGTGTCGGGAACTAAACCGGAAGTCCTCATCACACGTTTCCAAACGTCTTCCAGGTTTGTGACGTCAGTGTGAATAGAGCCTATGAAGACTTCTGTTCCTTTTTGTGCAGTGCTAGTGTCTGCTACTGTATGTACTGTAATTATAATCTATGACACCCATGGATCATTATGTTGCACATTTTAAATAGTTTCTTCTTCCACATCAGAAAACTGCAGAGCCCAATGGGAACTGCTGCCGCTGTAAACATCACAAAACTGTAGATGACGCTGGAGAGCAGCAGATTTAAAGAAAATTGTACCAAAATGACTGTGCGATGCTGCTGAATCCTAAATATATCACCAGTTAAGAAAATAAAATTAGAGAACAAATTGAGCAGTGGGTGTGTCCCAGTGGAAGTGAAAATGAGAATATGGCATCTTGAAAATCCGCTATTAAATATTGCTCAAACAGGCATGAATCCCTCCAAATACAACTTCAGGTGAGTAAATAACAAGAGCTCCGCGAGCGGGGCAAAATACGCCCGTACTTTGAATTATTATACGCCCGTTGTAATAAGACGGGACGTATTATGGTATGGCGCTGTCCGTCTGTCCGTCTGTCCGTCCGTCTGTCTGTGGACACTTCAAAGCTTTGAAGTCTTTGAAGCTTTGTCCGTGCTCTAACTCGACAACCGTCTCACCTAGGAATGTCAAACTTCCGAACTGCACCAACAATTCATCTTTAACTAGATTTGACAAATTCTAACTTAATTCTATATACAATAATTCAAAGTACGGGCATATTTTGCCCCGCTGGCGGAGCTCTTGTTGTATATAGAATTAAGTTAGAATTTGTCAAACCTAGTTAAAGATGAATTGTTGGTGCAGTTTGGAAGTTTGACATTCCTAAGTGAGACGGTTGTCGAGTTAGAGCGCGGACAAGAAATTGTCCACAGACAGACGGACGGACGGACGGACAGCGCCATACCATAATACGTCCCGTCTTACAATGGGCGTATAAAAACAATTGACAACAACAAAACTGAACACTTTTTTGCAGTTAATAGATGCTTTTGTTTAAATGAGTGCGCATCTACTCCTCAGTGGAATCGTCAGGAGGAGGAGGGCGGGGCGGAGCAAAGTCGGCCATGTTGGGAAGGTCAAACACCACACAGCAGCTCAGGGCAGAACGAGGGATCTCCATGTCCCGCACCTGAGTCCAAACTCCGGTCCTTGCATCAAAACATTCAGCACAACGAATGGTGCCCCGATTGTACCCGCCTACAACATATAGCTGATTGTCAACAACCTCAATGGCAAATTTGTTGCGCTCGGTCCACATGTTGGGTAGGGGGCGCCACGTGTTGGTTGCGGGGTTATAGGCTTCAACAGTGTTAAAACGGGAATGTCCATTAAACCCACCAACAGCGTAGATTTCATTGGCATAGGCGATGACACTGAGCCCAGAGCGCATGGTGGACATATCTGCTATCATGGTCCACTGTTCGGTTAGTGGGTTGTAAGTCTCAGCTGATGCCAGGCGATGTTCACCATTATAACCTCCACAAATGTAGATCTTTCCATTGTACACTGTGCTGCTGGCATCGCTCCTCTGTTCGTTCATAGGTGAAATCATGGTCCACTGATTGGTCACTGGCAAGTACCTTTCGGCTGTCTTCAGCCTGTCCAGTCCATCAAACCCGCCTATCGCGTAGATCAATCCATCCAGCAAAGTCACACTAATGAAGCTCCTACGTGAATGCATGGGTGACATTTCTTGCCACGTGTAAATTGCCAGGTCGTACTTGCAGGTAGTGTTGAGCTGGTGATTGCCGTCAGACCCTCCAATCACGTACACAGATCCATTAAGGAACACTGTGCCGTGATAGGCTCTTGGAGTCCAGTCATCATTAGCCACACCCACCCAGCGATCGGTGCGGTTGTCATAGACTTCAATTCTGTTGGTTAGTATTCTGTTTTGGTTATAGCCACCAATAACCATAAGCACCGCACTGGGCAGCCTTGGAGTGGCTAGACGAGTGGGGGGCAGGGAGGCATTGTACCTCCTAGCTCTTTCATCCAACATCACCTTTATGATCTTCTCCTCCACAATCTTCCAGTTATGAATGTAGTGGGACAGGTTATATCTAATCATGCACTGAGTGAAGTCATCAACAGGGATCAGACCCAGACGGACTTTTAGTAGGAGGTCGGCCAAGTAGTGGTTCCTTTCCTCAGGAGCATGTGCAATCCATCTGATGACTGCCACTAACACGGTGGTCTCCTCCTTCACGTTCAGCCGATCATCATCAATGACTGAACACAGGTCTTCCCTGGAGAGCTGGAAGAACTCTTCAGAGCTGGTCACCACCTCTTCGAAATGCTTCAGGACGTATAAGAAGGCTTGTTTCCTCAGCTGGGGGTAGTAGTACTTGTTTGAGATACCCCATACAGTGATGCAGTTACTGGGGACATTTGCTCCTTCATGACCTGACAGCAGACTTCGGTAATGCCGCTCACATCTAAGTAGTCAGCAGCTATAAAGAGCTCCTGGAGGTTTTCCTGGGTGATGTGCACCACCCCGGTGTAGCAGTAGTCCAGGATAATCTTCATGATATCAGCTGACACATTGGAGATCTCAAACACCTGGCAGTCAGGGCTGGACCAGTCAGTGAAGAGGCTTTTAAAGTATGTGCTGCAGCTACACAGAACCAGTTTGTGTGCTGGGAATTGCACGCCGGCCACGTTGAGCAAAGCATCACACAACTTCTGCTCCCTCCTCAATTCCTCGAACACAGTGTTCATGTTTGGTTTTGTATTTGAAAATGGATATCTTTGCACAGAGACATGTCTGTCTCTGTGCCCTCTCACAGTGGAAGTGAAGCCTCTTGTACTGAGGATCTAGAACCTGTATTCCTGCATATTCATAGGATGCAGCAGGACTGCAGGTTGTCGCCTCTGTGCATGTAGCTGTGGATGATGTACAGGAAACCACCAGAGGTGAAACCCCTGGCATGGGTGTGCTAGTGGAAGGACCCGGTGAGACACAGGGCATAGATCGCTGTTTAAGAGAAAATTTATGTGTTAGAACAATTTCTGTATTTGGTATCTGGGAGATAAAATCAAAGAACAAGTGTGAAAAAACCTGAAGTCACATAAAATTGATACCACTGACCTACAGCATGGATCGATACAAAAATATACAATAAAATACACAAATACAGTATACCTTATATATATATCGGCGCATGCCCCACATGTTTTGCCTCTTCATGAAGACAAAGCTTCAAAGACTTCAAAGCTTTGAAGTGTCCACAGACGGACGGACGGACAGCGCCAAACCATAATACGTCCCGTCTTAGAACGGGCGTATAAAAACTAACAAAGAACAAGAGCTCCGCCAGCGGGGCAAAATACGCCCGTACTTTGAATTATTGTATATAGAATTAAGTTAGAATTTGTCAAACCTAGTTAAAGATGAATTGTTGGTGCAGTTTGGAAGTTTGACATTCCTAGGTGAGACGGTTGTGGAGTTAGAGCGCGGACAAGAAATTGTCCACAGACAGACGGACAGACGGACAGACAGACAGACAGACGGACGGATAATCAATAGGGAAATCTGGCTCTTGCAGTAGGAGTATGAGTATGACATCATCACATTCTAGAATCGGAATTCCACCAATCAGATTGCAGCAACAGAACTTAAAGACACTACAAAGCTTTGAAGTGTCCACAGATGGATGGACGGACAAACGGACGGACGGACAGCGCCATACCATAATACGTCCCGTCTTATTACAACGGGCGTATAAAAAAACAAAGCTCTCAGCAGGCTACAAAAGCCTTTTCCTCCACGTGTGAGTCCGGCGTGTCTGATGAAAGCTGAAGATGTGGTGAAGAGCGTGGATCCAATCAGAGGCGCAGACGGACCTGCTGCTCCAGATCAAAGCCGCCGCCTCAGGTTCAGCCCCTGTCATTTCCTGTGTCATTTTGTGCATGTTTGAAGTGGAGGAAGGTCCTGATCCTCCCTCCCCTCACAGCTCTCGCCTTTATTACAGAAAACCAGAGGAAAAATGGCTGCCACAACAAACATGCCAAATCCAACATGATACAAGAAAGATTTTAGTAGAAATGGGCAATAATAACGAAAATCTCAATATTTTTTGCAGTGTTTCAATAGCAACATTCAGATGATTTTAAAGGGTCCATATGAGGCTATTTTCTGATGTTTCCTCCTCAAAACCTGAAGTTGTGTTTTGTTTCATTCACAGATGTCAGAATGTTTCACAGTGTGGCATTAATCTGCCATCCACAGAGCAGTTATAGGGCAGATCTGTGGAAAGGCAATGCCACACACAGTAAGAAGGTCTGTTTTCCAATGGATGTTTTTAATGCTAGTGCCTGTAGCATTCGACGATCTCCATGGAGACTCGGGGTATGAGGAAAAAAACAGTTTCAGTGATATATCGTGATACTTCATACAGTTTACTCGAATCTACACAAAATGCATCCAGACAGATTTTTAAAATAATATTTTTCACAAACATTCATAAGTTAAAGATGTAATCAACTATATTTCACACAGTTTGGTTAAGTGTAGTTGACTATATTATTATAAATAATTACTGATAAATCTCCATGTCGTCCATTGTTTCAGTGTTGGGATATACTGACTCGTGACATGAACAGCATATGTACTGTGCACTTTTACACAATGTGCCCATAAAGGTAAAGCAGATGCACACTGAGGTTAGCACTTCCAGACTTCCTTTTTATGCACAGACAATATGAGATGTTTTACCCTGATTGATGTGGTCTAAGACATATAGAAATGTCAAGGAGGTAATTTATGGATGCAGCGAAAAAGAACAGACAGTTGGTGTAGTAAAAGGATTTAGATTAGATTCTGTTTGCAGTGTGGAGCATTCGCTGTGTCAGATTCAATAAAGGAAAAGCTAAAACAGTGTATTTATTCCACAGCTTCGACCTTGTGTCTTTCGCACTCGTCTTTCACCTCTGTCACAGAACAGCCCTGTGTAATGTTCCCTGCACTTGAAGCCATTTCTAAGTGTTCTCGCTGCGCTGTAACTGTGCTGAAGAGTAAACACAGGCTAAATTATGCAGAATAATGTACAATACAACATAACACCACCCACACTTCAGGAGAGACACACAACACACACGGCCCAAACAAATCAGGCTGAATTAATGAGGAGCCCCTCGTATACAGCCCAGAATGTTAAGAAACCCCTTTAGCAAAGAACTATATATATATATATATATATATATATATATATATATATATATATATATATGCAATAGGCCATCTTTTTTCAATTAATTGTGGTGTGTAAATCCAAAGCACTATCTGTATTTAAATGTCCTATATTATTTTAAAAAAACGCTTTGACCTTTTAGTCATGTTATGATGTTGTTTCCTCCTCAAAAACATAACCTGAGTTTTGTTTAGTTTCATTCACATATGTTTGAATAATCCTGCATTATTGATCTGTCTACATCTCCAAAGCTCAAAATGCTCTGTTCCACCTTGTGATGTCATGTAGTGGTGGTTAAGTACACAGGTACTTTTTAATCTTCAGTCAAGCAAAGACTGGAAATTCTAGAGCTGAAATATTCACATGTGTGGAGTTTAAAAATGGGTGGAACAGAGTCCAAATATGCAGGATTTGTGTTGTAAACATGGGAATGAAAGAAAACAGCTCCAGGTTTGTTTGTGATGAGGAAACAACATTAGAACATGTGACCAACCTGCAGGCAACAAAATGCATTAGATTCACTGATAGTTTTGAAGGGTAAAAGGACATAATACAATATAATGTTTTTAAAGGTGCACTATGTAACTGTTCTGCTTGGGGTTCACCACCTGCTTGTGTCTGTTGTCTGAAATGGCCTCTGTTCTGGCCTTAAACTTAGGTGTTTTTATTCCTAAATATACCTCGGCAAACAAGTCACCTCACCTCTGTAACTCGGCCAGGCTTGACCTGCTTATAGGCAAATTAAATGTGGAACATCCAGACAAAACAATCACATCTGCATGAAAAAGCACACAGGCTTTTTTCTTTATTAAATTCTGAGCGATAGATGCACTTTGAGAACACAGACTGCCGAGGTCCTGGAATTATGAAACACCCCATTTAAAGACATTGTGTCGGGTTTAAACATTTCTTCTTTCCTCATTTATGTTGATGAAATAAAAACACCCAAAGTATAAAT
Source organism: Odontamblyopus rebecca (assembly GCA_030686955.1). Taxonomy (NCBI): domain Eukaryota; kingdom Metazoa; phylum Chordata; class Actinopteri; order Gobiiformes; family Gobiidae; genus Odontamblyopus; species Odontamblyopus rebecca. Next base: position 38,617,374 of record CM060667.1, read on the forward strand.
TCAGTACAATCCAATAAAACTCCAGTCCTTTAAACAGGTTTATGGGGTACGGCAGAGGCGGAGTGCGACGCTGTGCCAATTCTCCAGTGAATGTTTGAGTGAAGCCGTAAACAGGGACGTGTCACAGAATCGTATTTTGAATGTCACTGCCAGACTGCGACAATGTGATAAAAATGCAATTGGGACAGTCCTGTGTGTGTAATATTCCCCAACACGACTTGTCATTTTGTCTGCGGAGGCTGAGTTTGTGTCGAGGTGCTGAAGGCAGAAAAGACACAAGACGTAGAAGAAAGGCCCTGGAGACGAGTGGAGAAACGCTGTGTCCGCACCAACATGAGCCGTCAGTCAAACGATCACAGGCAAACTAGGAAAAAAATGTACGGACAAACTTATGGTATTTTTGTTTTTTTCTCTATTATTTAGAATTCATTATTACCATTTATATTGTTGCTCTTTGTTATTCTATTGTGAAATGTGAGCTTTAGTACAGATGGGGAGCAGCTAAAATTCATATTGGGCCCATATTATTCTATTTTCTGATCCGTTCTAATGTGTTTCTTCATCAAAAACAGACCGGGAGTTGTGTTTTATTTCAGTCACACAAACACACAAATCCTGCATATTTAGGAGTTCTTCTCTCAAACACAACATAAACCACTGTCCCACCTTGTGATGTCATGTGGTGACACACTGCACTGTGTCTTTTTCTTGAACATTAGACACATAATGACAGATCAGTATAAGGAGCATCAGTGCAGAGTTTATGTGAGAGTGAAAGGATCAGGGTCAGGGGCAAACAGGAACAAGTCACAGAACGACATAAAAACAGGTCCGACACTGGGGTGAGACGCTGCGTTCACTGACACACGAGAGGAGGAAAAAGCAAAACAAACACAAGCAGCAGCTAAACCATAAGCAGCTAAAGTAAAAATGACGGCAGATCTGCCGTTCCACTTATTTCCTGCAGATTCTTTATCAGCTCTTTTGTTTTGACCTGTTTTATTGTTTGGAAATATTTCGTTAAACCTTCACTAGAATCATTTGGATCATTTCTGCTCTGGATTTGCCAGTTTCTGTTAGACTGAAAAATACTGCTTCATGACATCACAAGGTGGAACAGAGCCCAGTTTGAAGACTAATAAACCAGGAAAACACATGTGAATGAAATAAAACAACTCCAGGTCTGATTGTGATGAGGTAACAGAATTATAACATGTCTTAAAGCTCACAGAGCATAAATGTTCCATAATACAGAAAACTCGGCCTCTTTCACATATTTTACAATTTAATAACAAGAAAACAAAAGCTCTGGTTGGACACGTGTCATTAAAGCGCTGGTCCCTCTGGTCCCTCTGGTCCCTCTGGTCCCTCTTTCACACTTCCTGTCAGACTTACAGACACCTGAGCCCCCACTGACCTGAGCCCCCCACTGACCTGAGCCCCCGCTGACCTGAGCCCCCCGCTGACCTGAGCTCCCGCCAACCTGAGCTCCCCGCTGACCTGAGCCCCCCGCTGACCTGAGCCCCCGCTGACCTGAGCCCCCCGCTGACCTGAGCTCCCGCCAACCTGAGCTCCCCGCTGACCTGAGCCCCCCGCTGACCTGAGCCCCCCGCTGACCTGAGCCCCCGCCAATCTGAGCTCCCCGCTGACCTGAGCCCCCCGCTGACCTGAGCTCCCGCCAACCTGAGCCCCCCACTGACCTGAGCCCCCGCTGACCTGAGCCCCCCGCTGACCTGAGCCCCCGCTGACCTGAGCCCCGCTGACCTGAGCTCCCGCTGACCTGAGCCCCCTGCTGAACTGAGCCCCGCGCTGACCTGAACCCCCGCCGACCTGAGCCCCCACTGACTTGAGCCCCGCTAACCTGAGCCCCCTGCCGACCTGAACCCCCTGCCGACCTGAACCCCCTGCCGACCTGAGCCCCCCACTGACCTGAACCCCCGCTGACCTGAGCCCCCGCTGACCTGAGCCCCGCGCTGACCTGAGCCCCAGCTGACCTGAACCCCCGCTGACCTGAGCCCCCGCCGACCTGAGCCCCCACTGACCTGAGCCCCCCACTGACCTGAGCCCCCGCCGACCTGAGCCCCTCATTCCCTCTCATTCTTGTTCACCCTTTATTATTAGTCTACACCTCATGAGCTCAAAATGCTCTGTTCCACCTTGTGATGTCATGAAGCGGTAGTTTTCAAGTTAACCTGTCAGCTCAGAAAAGATAAATCCAGGCCTGAAATTATCCAAATGGTTTTAGACGAGGTGGATCATTTCCTGTATTATCAAATGACATCACAAGGTGGAACAGAGTGTGTGAGAGGAGAACTCAGCCTAAATGTGCAGGTTTGTGTGTTAAACATGTGAATGAAACAAAACACAACTCCGGGTCTGTGTGTGATGAGGAAACAGAATAATATAGATCAGTAAATAGTGGAATATGTGCTCTTTAAGTTGGATTAGGATCCTGGGCTATGGGCCATTTCCTGCCTGAACTGGAGCCTAAAAGGATTAAAGTGACACTAGTCCAAACTGGGTCCATTGCTCTTTCCCATCTACACAAATGACCTTCAGTTTAGTCCATATTCAAATGTCTGCAGACGACACATTTACACACAAGAATCCTACACAAGTGGCACAAAAACTAATCCGGTCAATGATTCAAATTTCAGAATAATTAAATCAGTTCTGCCTTAAACTCAACATCAGCAAAACAGCCTCAATGTTCTTCTCCAAATCCACCAGTACAAACACAGCTGCAGATGTTCGTGAGGCTGGAGAAAAACTTCAAACCGTCAGAAATCAAATACCTCAGTTTAGCAATAGACTCAAAACTCACAAGTCAAATTAACGTAAAGTCTTCACTCTGGTAAGATTTAATATGTCAAACTTCCATCAGATCCCACCTTCCTCCACAGGCTCCAAAAACATTCATGCATTCAGTGGTCCGATCACACCTCACCTGTTTAACAGCTCAGGCAAATACACCCGAAACCCACAGAGTCACGACACAAAGAGACGTCACCACTGCAACATTCTACAAAAGTATTCAAACCTCTGTCTCATTTACAAAATCCTCCATGGCCGGTGTGGCTCAGTTCATCAGAATCAGAACCACCCCACAGTGAGGCCCCTGGAGACTGCCCCACTCCCCTGAGTGTGAGGGTCTTTTCCCTGGACACTGCCCCGCTCCCCTGAGTGTGAGGGTCTTTTCCCTGGACACTGCCCCGCTCCCCTGAGTGTGAGGGTCTTTTCCCTGGACACTGCCCCGCTCCCCTGAGTGTGAGGGTCTTTTCCCTGGACACTGCAGCGCTCCCCTGAGTGTGAGGGTCTTTTCCCTGGACACTGCACCGCTCCCCTGAGTGTGAGGGTCTTTTCCCTGGACACTGCAGCGCTCCCCTGAGTGTGAGGGTCTTTTCCCTGGAGACTGCACCGCTCCCCTGAGTGTGAGGGTCTTTTCCCTGGACACTGCAGCGCTCCCCTGAGTGTGAGGGTCTTTTCCCTGGACACTGCACCGCTCCCCTGAGTGTGAGGGTCTTTTCCCTGGACACTGCACTGCTCCCCTGAGTGTGAGGGTCTTTTCCCTGGACACTGCAGCGCTCCCCTGAGTGTGAGGGTCTTTTCCCTGGACACTGCAGCGCTCCCCTGAGTGTGAGGGTCTTTTCCCTCACAGCTTCTGGCAGCAGAAGAGATCTAACATTATACAGTCTTTCAAAAGCATGTTCAGAAGTGGCTAATAACTCATCAAACCTGCGCTCATCAGGAGCCTCTTCTGTCTCTGGGCTCTGCTCTGATGTTTCTCATGCTGCACATTGTGGTTATAGTTGGTTCTTTGTTCTCGCTGCCTTTTAATTCAACTGTTATGAACAATTGCACTGTTTTGGATCTTTCTTCCTGGTGTGTCCAGGGACTAGAGATGAAAAATATCTTCTCTGGCTAATTCTGGTACATTTACAGAAACAGAAGTTGATTCATGTGCACTGTCCCTGCTAAACAAACCAAACAAATACAAGAAATAAACCCGGCAGATGGGTCCTGTGGTCCTGTGGGCTGGAAGGGGAAATACATATGTCATTGCTTTTATTTAAAGGGCCCATTTGGATCATTTCAGCTCTAGAATTGCCCGTTTCTACTAAACAAAAGGTAAAGAGCAGCTGTTAACTTGAAAACTGCCACTTCATGACATCACAAGGTGGAACAGAGCATTTTGAGCTTTGGAGATGTGGACAGACCGGTTTCCCCCATCAACCCAAAACATGCACTGTAGGTGTAAAAGTTGTGTGAGTGATGGTGGTGGTCGGAGGGACCGTTGGCGCCACTTGGCTTGGCAGCCGCGCGCTCTGTCAGTCTGCCCCAGGGCAACTGTGGCTATAACAGTAGTTTACCACCACCGGGTATGGAGTGAATGAAGAATGCTCTGTAAAATGCTGTGTAAAGCACTTTGGGGACATGTGTCTGTGTAAAGCGCTATATAAATAAACCTTACCTTACCTTACCTTACCAGACTAATGATGAAAGGATGAAGGAAACTGTTTTCTTTTGCAAAAGTGGGTTTAGAGTAAGGAGGATTCAAGCTTCTCTAAGTTTTCCAGTGCAATAAACACAACCAAAATAAACCTGCTTTTTGTGTTTATTTTTGGACAACAAAAGTTCACACTGTGGCTTTAACCATGTTCAAAACAGACACTTTCCTCATTTGTTCTTCAGTGTTAATAACTCTGCAGGAGCTGCTGTCCCCTCTGCTCTGCCTCACCTCACACACTGAGCCTTCATCTGTCCTGCAGCTCACACACTTCAGTATCTGACGCCTTTAAGAGCCAAACACACCAGACCATATGATAAGGAGCTTTGTGTGTCACAGCCGGACGCATCAGGACCACGGGGTATTTTTACTCCTGGGGCAGTTAATGAGCAGCTTCCATCACAAAAGATGAAAAGTGGTCAACATGTCTTAATGAGAAATAAAAACGCCTGTCGTTTTATAACTTTACTTACAATAAAATAAGGTTTGTTCATCAGTCATAGTTCATTAGCAAATTAATTTAATTTTTAAGAGTTTACTTTTTTTTTTGTGCTTTGACACTCAAATCTAAATTTCTGCACAAATTCCTTCCCTCTCAAGAAGCAAATACTCAGCTCCTGTTAGGACGACGTTACACAGGACAAAACTGAACACACGGGAATCACAGACAGAAGCACTAGAAACACAAAGAAACCTGTGTGGACCTGTGTGGACCTGTGTGGACCTGTGTGGACCTGTGTGGACCTGTGTGGACCTGTGTGGACCTGTGTGGACCTGTGTGGACCTGTGTGGACCTGTGTGGACCTGTGTGGACCTGTGTGGACCTGTGTGGACCTGTGTGGACCAGGGTTCATCCAGAGACTGAAGTCCAAGTCTGACACGGTTTGGGTTTTCGTGACCTAAATGATTGTGTAACATTGTGCACATATTTTCCACATTTGCTTCACTCAGAGCATCAGAAACAGTGTGATCGGGACAGTGTGATCGGGACAGTGTGATCGGGACAGTGTGATCGGGACAGTGTGATCGGGACAGTGTGATCGGGACAGTGTGATCGGGACAGTGTGATCGGGACAGTGTGATCGGGACAGTGTGATCGGGGCCCACAGTCTCTACGACTAAAGTGTGGAGCTTCTCCGGACAGAAGGTGATGTTCATGAGGTGTTTGCATCTGAAGCACAAACTGCATTTTACATTCACAAATTTACATTTTTCAAACATTCTCATTTGTTTTTTGTGTAAATACTTTTGCAGTGTTCAAAGATTTGCCAGATTTATTCAAAGTTTCATAAAATGTCCCAAAGCATTTGAAGAAAAACTGTAATATTTCTGGACAGCGCCGATGTTTTTCATGTTCTTTTTCCACAAGGGAAGTGTTAAATATCAAAAAAGCATTTTTCACACTATTTCACCCAAATAATGCACATATTTTACTGCAGAGATTAACTCTGAGATTAGATCTCTGTAGTTTTATCATAATCCTCAGATCATTTTACGCAGCATTGAAAGTGGCAGCAAAAAGGTGCAAATAAAAGTGCTGTTTTCTTCACCTTTACCGTCTTTCCCTTGTAAACATTATTCTGCATTATTCTCAAAGCACAAAACGATCAGTCCTTTCTTTACATTTAAACTTTCACCTGGAGATTATGAAATGATTCATAGTTTAATATGGGACAGTCTGATCTTAGTGTTAGATGCAGTTGAGCCGTTTTTTTCTGCATCTAATTATAACAACTCTTGAACCAGAAGAACTCTGCTCGTTATTTTCAGCTTCACTGTGAAGGCAAAACTCTGCTCTGTTCTCTCAAACTTATGGAAAGGACATTAAAAAAGTTATATTTTAACATGAACTTATTTCACTCAAATCCAGATACGGAGCCTTTAAATACAAACAAAGCAGAATCTCATTTTTACCCTTAAAGTTGCACTGTGTAACTTTTCTGGTTGCTTGGGGGTCCATTACCTGTTCGTTTCTATGGAAATGTCATTGCTCTGCCTGGAATATTTCACAGTATGGCATTAAACAGATCTACCTCACACTTATTAAATTACAGGTGGTTTTATAGCTCATAGACATTCTGAGCGGTGTCGCCTCTCCACAGATCTGACCTGTAACTTTGACTGGTTTGATCTCCATGAAGGTAGAAAGGTTTAATACTAGTACTGTGTATTAGTACTGTGAAATTTTCCAGACAACATAATAACATTTCCACAGAGGATATAATGTGACAGGGCCTCCACCAGGAAAGTTACACAATGCACCTTTAAGTCAACACTGTTATTATTATCCCACCTTCACCGTCGTCTTCCCCGGACGTGTGGGACAGACTCTGAGGCGACAGGCGAGAAATGGTTTTACTTTTCAATTCACGACTCAGACGGACGTGACAGAAGTGCCCGGGGCAGGAGGCAGCACAGTGACCCTGAGGGCAAAAGTATCAGCTCCTCTTCCCTGAGCCCCAAGGACAAAACAGCTCATGTTACGGTTTGTGCAGGAGCAGCAGGAGCAGCAGGAGCAGCAGGAGCAGCAGGAGCAGCAGGAGCTCCAGTGCTCTGAACCCTTTCATTATACTTCATAGGGCTGTGCAGTTCAGTAAGTTTGCATCTATTGAGCCCCAACTGTATTTAAGAGAAATAAGCAGGAGTTTAAAGAGACCAATGATGCAAAATGGACTTTTCGGGCTGTGTTATATGTCGTTCACCTGCCTGTGGGAGGAATCTGTGCACTCGTGGCTCCTCTAACCCTGGTTTCAGCACCACAGCACACACCCACCGCTCTGTAGTTATTTCATTCTCCAATTTTATTTTCTTAACTGCTGATACACATGAGATTCCACAGCACTGCTGTTGTTTTGTTTATCCACTGCTGTCGTGATCTGTAGAGACACTTTATTGTGAGGACTTTTCCAGTGGCCCTTCTGTGGGCTCCACCCTCAGAGGGGGTCAGAGGGGGTCATGGGGGGTCAGAGAGGGTCAGAGGACGGGGCAGCAAACACCTGCCCCTGCGACCCAGCGGGATAAAGTGGAAGACGATGGACAGATGGACTTTTACACTTTGACAGTGAAGTTTGTTCCCATTGGGAAATAAACAGACTTGTTTTTTTATGACGCTGTTTTAAATCATTATTATTGTAATTTAACAATGTACAGAATAGAACTCAGTGACCCATGGGGGGTCAGAGGGGGTCAGAGGGGGCCATGGGGGGTCAGAAGTTATAACTATATAACAAACTCAAGTACAGTACGTCTTCTTTAATAATGGTTTGGTCCCATAGGCCTTTTGTTTTCTTTTTGAAGTCTCTGAGGGTCTTATACATACAGACACATCCCCAACTCAGATCCCCCAGTGTTCAGTATTGTCCCATATGCAGAGTGTTTATATAAACATCGCTAATCCTCAAGCTGCTACGTTCCAAATGAGAAGTGAGTTTCCGGCTCTAATTGACTGTATATTGGGGAAAATGTCGTCTGTAACTGCTGCTGTCAGACGCCTCATTTGGTCTTAAAATGTTCATATTAAACACTCGACATAATCCCACTGTTTTTATTTTATTTCATTGTGTTGATGTCGCGCTCCCTTAGTCCACTTCTGTATACAGTCTGTGCATGTGCATAAATGTTATGTGTAAATAGCAGAATCTGCATTTTTGACTTTCTGTTCCTGGTACAGCCAAAGCTCCTCAGAGAGAAAGTGCTGCTGTAAAAGTGCTTATTTTATAAATGAATATGGGTCAAATATGGGAATTATCTTCTGTAGATTTAGTTTTTTGGACGTTTATTATTCATCACACAGCCTACAGTTAAAAAGTGTTTCCGATGTGATTTTCAAAGACTGGAAGATGAAAACTATATGTGCAATTCTTTTACTGAATAATAAAGCACATTCACAGTTTTACATAAATATAATTAAACTCCACAGTGTAAGAGGCGCCTCAGAGCTGGACTCTCTCCTCCGTCACTGCAGTAACACCTCAGCCCTGGGTGCCACATCTGTCCACACCAAACACTCGTTAATGAGAAGCTAAAGGTCAACGCGGAACATTTTAGCCCCGTGAGCCGGACCCCAGGCGCCTGCTGTCAGCGATATCACCAACGCTCCCTGTGCCAGCACAGAGCCACTGTCCATATGCCCCTTAAAAACGGGGATTATAACGTGGAGGATCTGCTGTTTGTTTGGAGATGTTGTTCCTTTGCCTCGAATGTTTCACAGTAGGGCATTAAACATACCTGCTTTGCATTTGTTTGATTTTATAGCCCAAAAACACATTAAAAACAAACTCTTATTATGTACAGTCTCTATTCTCTTTTTTGTTTTCAGTCTCGGCTCTGGAACCACCTGCCCTGAAACCTGTTTTTATCAGATGTTCTTCCTTTAACTGGTTTTAGCTTGATTCGATTTGTTTATTTATTTATTATAATTAAATGAATCGTTTGAGTCATGGTCTGTTTTTCTCTTCTGTTTGACATTTTTATGCTTTTTGTATTGTTCTTTGTGGCTTGTAAACCTTGTTTTTAAAAGTGCTTTAGAAATAAAGTTTGGTTATTATATTATCCATCCATCCATCCATCCATCTTCTCCCGTTTAATCCAGCTGGGTCGCGGGGCAGTTTACTGCCCAATACTCATAGCACCTGAACCCCTATGAACCCCTCTGCAGGTGGAGCCACAGGAGGGTGATTATATTATACATGTTTAAATTGAAAATGCATTTGACAGGTTCTAATTATTACTTGATTTTGTTGGATGAACTGTGCTAAATGTTTCTCATAGTTTTACATCAGTTAAGTTTGTGAACAAAGTAAAGAAGAAAGTTGCAAATATACAGGAAGCTGTGAGTTATATACAGAATACATATATACATATATCTTTAATCAACATTCCCTGGGGTGTGCTGCTAACTGGAGGCATGTTCTGTCTACAACAGCTGATTTGTGCTGTTAAACAAGTCTCTCTCAAACAGTTTGAGTTCATCTTCAGTTCACACTCATACTGATCACAGGCTCCTGAAAATGTGTCGTTCAAATCCATTGTCTTTAATTTACTGGTGGTTTAAACCATTTAACAAAATAAAGGTGTTGCCATTTGTTTTTTATTAGTCTAATCATAACTACTGCACAGTTTGGACACATTTTGCTGACATTATGTTTGCTCACTAACAGTTATGAAATGATCTTTACGCATGTCACATCTGCTGCTCATGTTCAACCAGGAAGTTCAATCATTATACATTTTTTTTTAAAAAGGCACACTTTTTTGTAAAAAGTGAAATAAAATGATGTTAACTATATTTTATTGAAATGAGACTAATTTGCAGTTTAAAATCATTATTCTGGACTTAGCTCCAGCGCAGGAGGAGCTGTAAGTCAGGGAGAGGTCACAGCTGCAGGGGAAACTGGAAGAGTTAAATATCATGTTATGAATTTCCAAAAGTGTCGACGGCCCATTAGACTCAGACATAAAGGCTGAGATGAACGAGCCAATAAACTGACATTAAACTGGTCCAGCCACAGAGGCTTGGTTCAAGTTCCAAAACAAACAAATGGAAAGAAGCGTGATGCCAAATCAGAAACCAAATTACAGCAAATTACAGGAGGGTGTGCAGCCTCTGGGGGTGAGGCTTCGTCCCCTTAGACCACAGGTGTCAAACATGCGGCCCAGGGGCCAGATCCGGCCCTCCAAGACCTTTAATCTGGCCCTCGGCTGATTTTGTCTTAAAATATGTACAATTTCCAGATTTTTCTGGTAATTTTCTACGCCGCTTAGCATAGCAGCATCTCCAGTGCTTCTGTGTGTGGCCGCCTCCCACCAGAGCAGCACAAATGAAGACTCGCCTCTTTCCAAACGTTCTTAAAGGACGATCTGACTGTGACCATGACGCCCTCATCAGCAAAGTGACAAAAATAAGAAAAGTGGAGCCGAGTGCAGGATTTTCCAAGAAAAATATACTAATTCTTCTTTTTCACGGAGGTGAATGGGAAACCTGTACGCTTGGTGTGTTTGCAACAAGTGGCGGTGCTCAAGGAATATAAATATAAAGGAGGAATATAAACGCCACTATGAGACACAACATGGCGAAAAATACAATAACTTGAACAGAGAATGGAGTTTTCCAATCCGGCCCCTTTGGGATCAAACTAGGTTATATATGGCCCCCGGACCAAAATGAGTTTGACACCTCTGCCTTAGAGAGACATGCACCACCTGTTTTTGTTCAGATGGGAAATTCCAGAGCTGAAATTATCCAGATGATTCTAGTGAAGGTCTATGCAGTTTAAAAACACAGTGGAGCTCTTCCTGTATTACCACATGACATCACAAGGTGGAACAGATCGTTTGTGGTACATTTCCAGTCTGCAATGCCAAGAATTTGACCCAGTTGTTTGACATTACAATCTGTGCAAAAACTTCACATCTGATTATTGTTTACAAGATTTTGACTTCAAATTTGGGACCAAAATGTGAACTGCTTTTGTACCAATGAGCCACTAAATACCTTCATGCAGAGTAAGGTGATAAGGTCATTTAATCATAAAGTTGTCCCTAATCTATTGCACTAAACTCCATCCTGCGGTTTCATTCGTCCATTCCCCCATTTCAAATCTTTCAAGCAGTTGGGAGGAGAATTTCCAGCCATGACAAACCTGTTCCAGAAGCAGAAAATGTCAGCTCCATCCTGACATTTGAGAGTGTTTTTTTTTTCCAGCAAAATAAACTAAAAAGCAAACCTGACAATTCCCTAATCCTTATCAATCGTTCTTGTTTCATGCAGTCTTCAAAGCAGAGGGACAGTCCGGTTTAGCTGATAAGAAAATGCGGAACACAGAGGAGTTTCCAGGCTGCTGCGGACATGGCCCTGCTCCATCAGGACTAAGCCAAAAGCTGCAGGCAGAGGAAGCGTGTAAGGAGCAGAATCAATTTCCTTTTGTTGAGTCACCATCACCAACCACTGCTTTTGGAGCCAGTTTTATAACCTGCCTTCATATAGTGTGTCTGTCTTTCTCTATGCAGAAAATATATTATCTGTAAAGCAATTTGACTGTTTGTTTTATGTAGACAGAGTGACAGTAATGTCTCCCTTTGAATCCATCATTATTAAAGGGGAAGCTAAAAACGGCACAGATCAGTGTTGCCGAGGCAGATCTCACCGTGGAGCCCACACAGTCTCCACACAGTCTCCACACAGTCTCCACACAGTCTCCACACAGTCTCCACACAGTCTCCACACAGTCTCCACACAGTCTCCACACAGTCTCCACACAGTCTCCACACAGTCCCCACACAGTCTCCACACAGTCCCCACACAGTCTCCACACAGTCTCCACACAGTCCCCACACAGTCCCCACACAGTCTCCACACAGTCTCCACACAGTCTCCACACAGTCTCCACACAGTCTCCACACAGTCTCCACACAGTCTCCACACAGTCTCCACACAGTCTCCACACAGTCTCCACACAGTCTCCACACAGTCTCCACACAGTCTCCACACAGTCTCCACACAGTCTCCACACAGTCTCCACACAGTCTCCACACAGTCTCCACACAGTCTCCACACAGTCTCCACACGCACCTCCAGCTCACAGCTTCACTTCTTAAATCCGACCTGTTCATCTGCCTCAGTCCAGAGCTCAGACGCCCTCCTCACTGCACTGATTAGAGGAGCAGCACGAAACACGACGCAAAAACTAATCTGATTTTATGTTACAGCGTTGGCACAGAGCAGGTGTACAGCACAGAGCAGGTGTACAGCACAGAGCAGGTGCACAGCACAGAGCAGGTGTACAGCACAGAGCAGGTGTACAGCACAGAGCAGGTGCACAGCACAGAGCAGGTGCACAGCACAGATGCAGGTGTACAGCACAGAGCAGGTGCACAGCACAGAGCAGGTGCACAGCACAGAGCAGGTGTACAGCACAGAGCAGGTGCACAGCACAACAGCACAGAGCAGGTGCACAGCACAGAGCAGGTGTACAGCACAGAGCAGGTGCACAGCACAGAGCAGGTGTACAGCACAGATCTACAGCACAGAGCAGGTACACAGCACAGAGCAGGTGTACAGCACAGATCTACAGCACAGAGCAGGTGCACAGCACAGAGCAGGTGTACAGCACAGATGCAGGTGTATTTGTCATGTTGTGCAGAGGTAAATATCACTGTAAAAACAGTGAGCTCCAGTTTCTCCAGTGAAGAATTAGAAAAGAACAGGTTTGTTTCTTTCTTCAGTTGTGTGAAGTGGAGGTTCTCTTACAGACGGTTCTCAAACTGTGGTGAGTGTTTCAGTGCTGTACAGTTTTTTTGGCTTATTTTAAGCTTAAATTAACATTTATGAGATCAAATGGAGACAGAGCTATAAAAACACATATTTATATGAGTCAGTCTGGACATTAAGTCCGTGACTGATCCTCAGTATATTTATTCATTAACACATGATTTTCATTCTTGTAGGTCGATCATGTGACTTGGTCATGTTAAAAGCAGCTCTGAGGCTGTGGCCCCTGAGGAATCAGATGTTTATGTTTAACTTCACTTCTATTTTCAAGCAACAGATTCACTCCACGACCTGATTTATTTACTTATTACAAGATAGAAGGAAACAAAGCCAAACTCCTGTGAGCTCAGAGACCCGAGACCTGCGACCTACGACCTGCGACCTACGACCCGAGACCTACGACCCGAGACCTACGACCCGAGACCTATGACCTGAGACCTACGACCCGAGACCTACGACCCGAGACCTACGACCCACCCGGATAAAGCAGAAGAGGATGGAGGGAAATCCAGTTCCTCCAGTCAGAACCAGAGTCTGGATAAATATTTTATTTCTAACCAAAGAAATTCCACTTGTGCTGCAGGTCATTTGTTTTTCACTGTGGGGCCGTAACAGGAAACAGGAGCTGCAGGTCGACCTGAGTTTTTCCTGTGGGCTTAACTGTCACGGATCACGAAGCAGCACTAAAGGACTTTACTGCTTTAAACAAACTGCACAGAGCAGCGGCCGTTATGCTGCTGAAATATACAATCAGATGAAGGAAATAAGTAAATGTTCACTTCACAAAACTAAATCAGAAAATATCTCATCCTTTTTCATTCATTTTGAGCAAACAGAAACACGGCCCGTCTGTCATGACCTTTTTGAGGCCGTTTCCTCACCAAAAACACACCTGCAGCTCTGAGAAAACTGATGCATTATTTATTTTTATTTTTTTGAAACATGACTCCAGGAAGGATTTTCTCAAAGCTAAATGTTGTGTAATATAAGACGTTTCAAATATTTGTGCTTTTGAAAGGAAAACATAAGAATGCAAATACGTGAATAAACTGAAGGCATTATTTTTTAGAGTTTAATACGAGAGACTGTCGGGGGCTTTGCATGATGGAAATGTAACAGTGACAGATGAAAATAGCCATCGGGACACACAGCTCCTGGTTAATTCACACAAAACCAAACAGTCCTTCGTTTGTGTCTGCGGGAGATGAGAAGCTCCTGTTGTCAGGGAGAAGCTCCTCTGTGAGACGCACTGTGAATTTAAAACCTGCACTTCAGGGAATAAACCCGACAGGTGTAAATGAAAAGCTGTCAGTCACAAACAACTGGGTCCCTCCCTTCAGTATAGATGACTTGGTGTGACCTTTGACCCTCTTTAAGGATGCGACTGGAGGCGGGAGATGACAGGTCCTCATGTGCTTCACAAATCCTTGGCAACAAAAGACGATGTAATCAAAGAAAACAGAGCAGCGGTGAGAGGAGCTGCATTAAGGTAAAGGTCAGGTCAGGTCGTCTCTATAGACTGGGTTCAAACACAGTGGAGGAAGGTGGAGGTGTGTTTTTCATGACTATATCATGACTATAATGCAAAGGGTCATTACCTCATCGTCAGACAGGTATTTTACAAAGTGCCACGACTGCTTTATTTAAATAAATAAATGAATAAAGGTTCTATTACTGTGAAATGTTCACTTTAAATGGTAAATTGTCATATTTTTATAGCACTTTTCCACCTTCAGGGCACTCAGACCCGACCTGTTCTGCAAAACAGACGTTTCAGAGCTTTTAATGATGTTCTAGTTGTTTCCCCTCCTCATTTATTCTCTCAGTTTTTCACCTGTTTTCACCTGTTTTCACCGCCACAGGCACATGTGCACTGCTCTGTACTTATTCCTTCTCAAATGTTATTTTCTTAAATGGTAAAACATTCGGTGATGTTACATCATCATTTTGGTACAAATGGAGAAAAAATCTGCTGCTTGTTTGTGTGATCTGCAGCTTTCACTGGGCACCGCAGTTTTCTAACACAGAAGTTATTCCATTAGTTTCTTTCATTAAGTCATTTTAGATGAATATTGTGATTTAAAATGTGCAGATTATAACACACTGATCCAGGGCTGTCGTAGACTGGAGCTTTTAACAGACACGAGCAGAATGTGTGTCTTTAATCTGCAGGTTTAGGATGGAGAAAGAGGAAAAACATACAAACGGAGAATTGCAAACAAACTTTAAATGACTTCATTTTTACATATTGCAGTATTATTTTAAGCCAGATGCACTTCCTGAAACACTCTCTGTGGTGCATTGGTGAGCAATCTCACCTCACAGCAAGAAGGTCCCAGGTTTAATTCTCCAGTCAGTTGGGGTTTGATCCTGTTCCAGCGGCTCTCTTCAGCGCACAGGCAGGATTATGTAAGAGTGATTCAGGACGGACAGTGTTTTTCACACAGATGTGGGGCCTGGAGCTGAATGACTAATCCACTTGTTGACCTTTCACCTCTGGCGTTGTTTGAGCGGCCCCACCTCATCGCCGCCGGTAAATGTTAGCATTAGCATTTTGGCATTTCCTCTGTTTGTGCTCGTTTGAATTTGAGATTTGTACAGCGCTGCAGATCAAGTGTGTGGCCAGGGAATATCTACAAATGATTCAATTTCGAGGAATTGGACTGTTTTTGAGGTTGGAAATGCTCAGCACAAGAACAATCCAAGGTAAACACATGGCAGAACATATGGTTCTTTAGTATTGACTGTGGTTGTTTCTCTTGTTTCTCTTGTGCCTGCAGGATGTAGAACTGGGTTTAGGTTCACCCACAAACAACTCAAAAATGCACCAGAGTTTAGCCTCCAGCCGGGTCCTCCTGACCATGAACTCTTAAAGAAACTGTATGCAACATTTTGATTTTAAATTCCACAAACTTGATCTGTCTGTGTCCCCAGATACAATGTTCAAGTGGAATATAGTTATTATGACTTTTTTACACCAATTTATTCTGAATTACAGAAAACACTGGTCATGATGTCCCATTTATATGTGTTATAATTAGGACAGGTTTTGTTCTTCAGATCATTATTCAGAGGCAGAATGAGCTTCACATGATTCTCATTTGATGAGAATGAGAAAAACTTGTGTCTGTCCACAGGTTAAGACACCGGCAGAACCTGGGTGGGCTTAACTGTGCTACACACAGTCGTTTAGAGCTAAAGTGAAGGATAAATATACACATCCCTGTAGAATCACTTTGTCCTGTTCTAAAAGAAGAAGATATTTCTAAACACTCTTCTCAAAGGTTTGCTTCAGGTCTTTTTCAACACCTTATCTTAAAATGTTGAAAATAAAATGATCTATAAAATGACAATCCAATTTCTTCTCTACCTGTGACTTTTTGTGGATTGGGGCTGGAGGATGTCAGTGGAAGCCGCCGTGCTGCTGCCCTCTGGAACAGGTCAAAAGCTTCACTTTTCACTGATCTCATTACAGACAGTGGCATTTCATTAGCCAGGGCCCATCATAAAACACCATTATCTCTCCATCTGATTGAGTCTGCTCCTCACAGCCTCGCAGGCCCACTATAAATGATGGCTAATCTAATCCTGGAGCAGGCGGGTCCCAGGAGAGGAGACAGAGCAGGAAAAACTTATGAGTGTAATGGGAAAAGGTAAGAGAGAAGGTATTTTACTGTTATTAACTTTGTCTGAGAACTACATATAGGATCAAGTAAAAAAAACTCACTTTTATTGTGGAGAGACGGTTTCCTGGCAGTTTCCATGGTTCCAGATGTTATTGATATAATTATTGATTTTAAGGTGACGCTTGCCGGACCAGACAGAGTCCAGAACCGGACAAGCTGAAAATCCTCTGAGTCAGAACAACCACAGTGCAAAAAAGCTTGGCCAAAATTTAAGATGTGAACACATCAGAAAGTAGTGAAAGGATCTGTTCAGGCAGCAGTGACAAGTTATCACAAAATAAACAACCCGTAGACTAGAAGTCAGCAGTGTCAGAACTAGTGAGTAGAAAATAAATCTGAAAACATGATGAATAACCTGATATAAGTTTTAAAATCTTGGCCAGATCAGAGAAATTTGCAGTGCAGCCGCTCATTTGTAGAAAGTGTCAAGACATTTCTCATCTCCAAAATTCTTATAATATTCAGAACAAAATATAGAGCTTCTTTGATGCTAATTCTGTACAAATCTGAGCTGTTTCTCTTTCCTTTAGGCTGTTTCCCCCTTTTCACGTGTAAGAGCCTCTGGTTAATCCGAGACGGGAGCTCCAGATCCACTCGTCTCTATAGTTTTGTGTGTGTGGTTCTGGTGAATCAGGTAAAGACGCTGCAAAGCAAAGTTACAGGCAACATCTGTGGAGAGGAGAGCAATAAATGGGGCATTCAGAAGGACAGTTTTTCACTGCCAAAATGTAAAACGACTCAGAGCCAGAGAACAGTGACGTTTGGAGCCATTTCCCTCAGAACATTAGAGAACAAACCACTGCTTTTAGCTTCAAAAGAAAAAGTTCAAATGCATTAAACATATAAATGATGTGATGTGAAATATTCTGTATGAACTATGGATTTAAATCTGTGATTAATGTGTTAAAGTGACGCACTACAGAGTTACTGTTGTTGTGTGTTTTTTGAGGTTGTGTTTAATCTGTAGCTCATGACACATGTTGTAAATTATGGTTTTATGTGTAGAAGTTTTGCTTTTGAATTGTAATACTGCAAATTTCTATGGACCCCAGGAAGAGCTGATGCAGTCGCTGCTGAAGCTAATGGGGATCTAATAAGCAAGAAACAATAAATAATAAAAACGGCAGAAATAACACACATGGAACATCTCTATGGAGACAAAGAGGCGGCAAAACCCTCCAGAAAAACTGCACGTTACAGCTTAAGAATTTCTAATGAGCTCCAACAGGAATCCACTGTCAAGGACTCTTACTAAAACACTTGTGTTCACAGTACACACGGCCTTATCTGCTTTTGCTTATCCATAGTGTCCATATTATCCCAGGGGTTTTGCTTTATAAGATTAGGAGGAAGTCTGATAAACATGGACATCAACACTGGACATTAACATCAGCACAGTGGAGGGAGAGTGAAAATATCACAGCTGAATCACAGTTATCTGAATCCTCTGTAAAGAATAAAATAGGCTCTTAGAAAAAATGTAGTTGAGACCTTTAGAACCATGTGTGAAATTCATTAGACTTCATATTTCAGTCTCTTCTCAGATATGAAGCTTCTGAAATGTACAATGAAGAGCTCTGAACACAATCCTACTTTTTCTAATCATGACACCAACAATAAAAAAGCACATTTTTCTTTTGCAAAATCACGCAGCTCCAATGAATGTGACAGTGGCGTTAAAATCATATTTGACCACAGCCTGTAAAAGAAGAGGAAAAGAGAATGTGACGTCACCCATTCAGCTCAATGAAACTCAATCAAATGAATCAAATGAAACTCTGGACGGTATTAGGAGCCAGGTCCATATTAGGAACAAGAATTTACGTACAAAATAAAATAAATAAAACACCAGGATCATGTAGAGCAGGTTCATATGAACATTTTCAGAGTAAAATAATGAGGCTCAGTGCAGCAGTTACACAGAGAGAACCAATATCCCAGTGTAAAGTCAATGGAGCCGGAAGTGCCCCCGTGCTCACTTCCTGTTTGCAGCGGTAGAGGTTAGATATGTCCTTTTATATAGAAAAGTCTATATGTTTTACACACTGCTTTGGAGAGCTTATGCAACAGGCCTTTTGGATTTGTTAAATGGGGTTAATTGTAAAAAAAAAGCCTAATAAAATGTTACTCAGACGCTGATACATTTAAACTGGTTTCCAATTAACATTCACATGAGGCCCTTGAATATATTATGCATATATTTTAATATGTGGCCACCGACTGAGGCTTAGATGAAAACATAACGGTGTCTAATGTACAGATATGTCTATGTAAATGCCATGACTAAGTATCTGTCTCAGGGGAAACTGCGACAGTGTAGGAGTTCTGACCTCTCAACCTTTTCCACTGGAGTGGGAGGAATGTGAACAGATAATTAACTCAATTACATTCAACTGCAACCTTATGTTATGGGCTGTAATTAACAACGGAAAACTGACCTGCTATTATGATGATTTATAGAGCCTTCACACGGCTGCATGAATCCATAGTGTCTCGGTGTAGTGTATTTCATGGAGGTTGATCTGAAAAAGGAAAAGCAGAAAAAGGTGAATTAATAAAGGTAATTAAAGACGTCTTATTTCAATTTGTGCCAAATCACAGAGTCAGCCTCATGTTGGAGAAAGTCAGGAGGCGGAGCAGAAAATTCTTGGGTTTATGGGTCCAAACTACACATTCTCTGAGGGCCTTGTATACCTTGCATGATTAAAGATGCACCGTGTAACTTTTCTGGTAGAGGTTCTGCTGTCTAAAAGGAGAGAGAGTTGCTTCTCAAGATTCAACATTCAAAGACTTATTGTCATTGTCACAAGTAACAACGGAATTACATTGAGAGCATTGATGTGCAGGAGAAGTGCAATTTAAACAAACACACAATATGAGGAGGTGCTTATGTAACAGCACCAGAGCAGGAGAACAGAGGGAGACAGCAGTGGGACGGAATGACAGTAACTGCATCAATGCAAAGTCCAGATCACAGTTATGCTGTGAGTCATGGAGGGTTTGGCCTGGGGTCTTACTGCCTGTGGATAGAGACTGTGGGACATTCTGCTGGTCCTGAAGGGAAGTGACCTGTATCTGTTTTTCAGGACATTATCTAACAGGTGTTTTCATTGCTCAAAAATACCTCCAAAAACATCCGTTCTTACTGTGAGCAGGGTCGCCTCTCCACAGATCTGACCAGGAGCTCGGCCTGGTGTTGGATGTCTCCATGGTGATAGATAACGTGTTGTAGCTGAAGATAAGCGTCGGCACAATAAGCTTCAGCTTCTGCCTACACCTGGTCAATGACTTGACTATGCACTTCATATAATAGTACAACACTGTGCTACTACCGCCTACTTAAAGCTGCATTGTGTAACTTTTCCAGTGGAGGGTCCATCACATGCTTTTTTCCATGGAGATGTTATTGCTTTGTCTAGAATGTTTCACAGTGTGGCATTAAACCTTTCTATCTTCATCAAGACCAAACCAGACAAAGTTACAGGTCAGATCTGTGGAGAGGCGACCCTGCTCACAATCAGAATCCCTGTTTTTCAAGGTATTT
The DNA here is from genome assembly GCA_030686955.1 of Odontamblyopus rebecca. Taxonomy (NCBI): domain Eukaryota; kingdom Metazoa; phylum Chordata; class Actinopteri; order Gobiiformes; family Gobiidae; genus Odontamblyopus; species Odontamblyopus rebecca. The sequence goes on from CM060667.1 coordinate 38,637,380, forward strand.
TTGAGCTATAAAACCAACTGTAACATAAGAAACGCCAGGTTTAGCTGTTTAATGTCACACTGTGGAACATTCCCATCTGTGGAAACAAGCAGGTGATGGACCCTGAACCAGAAACTTCCACAGTGACATAAACTTGTGCTTAGGTGTTTCCAGAGGTTTCAGGAAGCTCGGGGAGGATTCAGAATATTACCATAGCAGTTACTGATATTACAAACTGAAAATGGCGCTTCCAAAACAAAGTGGAGCCCGTGCATTTGATTCCCAGCTCCATCTCTCCTGTTCACGAGCTTTAAGTGTGGTCCCACTGAAGCAGCTCAGGGCTCCTGCTGTCACCTGCTCGTCTCTGCCTCTGCCAGGCTTTGAAGTGTTAAGCACCAGCACTCTGCAAGGCTCATTACAGCTAAACATTTACACCTCCTGCTACCGACGTGAGACTCACCGAACAGACGAGAGACAGAAGAGAGAAAGAGGAGAGAAAGAGGAGAGAGAGAGGAGAGACAGAAGAGAGAAAGAGGAGAGAGAGAGGAGAGAAAGAGGAGAGAGAGAGGAGAGAGAGAAAGCCCCAAGGAAGCTCCAGTCGATACACGGAGGCTGTGCATAGAAAGAAGTAAACACAACCTTTGTTCTGACGCCAAGAATAGACCCGCGGATCATTTATCTGATTACATCTTCTGAGGTAACGCACATTAAAATGGGAGGGAGATGAAAAGCTGGACAATGAATTAAAATTACAAATATAGTAGTATTTTCTGTGGCTCCAATTGTGTTTTTCCCCCTCGGGGCCAGAGAAGCAGTCGTGTAGTGATCTGACAGATTTCTTTTATGCTGCTAATTGGATACACACTGTGGCTGGAGTAGGTGTAATATGAAGTGTCTTGCCCAGGGGCATAATATCCGTATTCATTCACTATGAGGTTTGAATTGGAAATATGTTGGCCGATCTATATATTTGCACTTTTTCGGCTTTCAGTCTTTAATCTCTAACATGTCACACATCACCTGAAAAGACACTTGGCTTTACCTGAACTGTGAACTCGACTCTTAACTAGAAGACGACTTAAGATGATTTGAATTAAGAAAGTTTTATCATGATTTACATAACTTGACAAGTAAAAGTATCTACCAATGGAATAAGAGTTTTGTTCTCTAAATGTGAAAATACACCTTGCTACACTTAAGAAAAGCAGCAACTCTTTGCACTTAAAGTAAGAAACAAAATCTAGGGCCTTATCGTGTGCCTGATCTGAGTGCAAGTGCTCTCGTTAAAGGGGCGTGTCCAGGTCGGGCTGTGCTCTCGTTAAAGGGGCGTGTCCAGGTCGGGCTGTGCTCTCGTTAAAGGGGCGTGTCCAGGTCGGGCTGTGCTCTCGTTAAAGGGGCGTGTCCAGGTCGGGCTGTGCTCTCGTTAAAGGGGCGTGTCCAGGTCGGGCTGTGCTCTCGTTAAAGGGGCGTGTCCAGGTCGGGCTGTGCTCTCGTTAAAGGGGCGTGTCCAGGTCGGGCTGTGCTCTCGTTAAAGGGGCGTGTCCAGGTCGGGCTGGAGTGGGACGGGACAAGTACATATATGGTGATGGCATCTGAACCATTCTGACTCTCAGGCAGCAAAGAGAGGTGTGGTAAAAAAGATAATATGACCTATTACATAAAATGCTCCACTGTGGAAGTCTGCAGTTCCCGCCTGGATTATCTCATTTCCAATGGGCCATGACAGACCTGGTTGGGTTTGTGTTATGAACACTCCACACGCCCATGTGCCCGTCTTACGCAGCTCATCCATGGACAGTTTGGCTCATAACTTCACAGACCCTGACAGAATTTGATTGATTTCTTGTCCGTCTTTCAGAGAATATGAATAACACAAAATATTTTCTTTCACTCATGGTTGGTGCTTCTTGGGTGAAGCCGTTTATTATCAAACTCCTGTGTTTCCTCTTTTTAAATCAGAATGAAACAGAAACTACAGGAATGACCCAGTGAATCTGGAGTCTTTTGTGATAGTTGTGTATGAGTTCTTTTCTCTGATGGTGAAGCTGCTCATTCTTCTGGGCAAAAGGCTCCAGTTCCTGTAAATTCTTGGGCTCTTGTCTGAACTGCAGCTTGAATCTGACCAGAGGCTCAGTGATACTGAGGTCAGAAGAGACGAACACTCCAGAACCTTCACTTTATTCTGCTGGAGCCACAGGTCCACTTTGTGTTTGGATCATTATCATGTTGAATATCCAAGTACGTCTCAAACTTATGAGCACAACTGTAGCAACCGCACACACATCATCCTATTCAGTTTTCTTGCGTTTCTCCAAACTTTTGCCTCCTCTTATGCAGCCGACCGGTGTCTTTCTTCCTGTGCGCTGCCCGTCCCAGCAGACCCGCTGACCTCCCTCTGCAGGGTTCAGGTCCCTGTGGTCCCAGCAGACCCGCTGACCTCCCTCTGCAGGGTTCGGGTCCCTGTGGTCCCAGCAGACCCACTGACCTCCCTCTGCAGGGTTCGGGTCCCTGTGGTCCCAGCAGACCCGCTGACCTCCCTCTGCAGGGTTCGGGTCCCTGTGGTCCCAGCAGACCCACTGACCTCCCTCTGCAGGGTTCGGGTCCCTGTGGTCCCAGCAGACCCACTGACCTCCCTCTGCAGGGTTCGGGTCCCTGTGGTCCCAGCAGACCCACTGACCTCCCTCTGCAGGGTTCGGGTCCCTGTGGTCCCAGCAGACCCACTGACCTCCCTCTGCAGGGTTCGGGTCCCTGTGGTTCACTCCCGTGTCTCTCACCTGAGGTATGAGTTTCCTCCACAGCTTCTCCTGACTCTCCATCCATATGAGGCGGCTCCGCACAGAGCTGTTTATGGTTCTAACAGCAGCCTGATGGCAACTAACTTATTAACTAACCAAATCGGGACAATGGGAATAATTTGGTCACCAAATGAAATGAAGTTGATTACTTCAGTTCATTGCTCTGCTGCAGGAGGCATCTGGATACATGAACATCCTGACAGGACATGGACCTGTTATCCATGTATTTTTCACCCTAACAGTTCCAAAGGTGTTTCCTCCCTTCAGGAGCCTGTGTTACATGTTCTGTTTTGTACTGGACTAGTTTGATATTTAGCCTATTTGTGTTTACAATTCTGCCAATTCATTGAATGTGCCACATGAGGCTGTCAGCCTGCTCCAGCCCAGCGGATATTCAGGCACGTCCCACCTCTGTTTAGAGCTCCACACATGCGCTCACACGAAGACCAGAGATACGGCCCTAATGTGACTGGCATTAAGAAAAACACACACATATATATATATATATATATATATATATATATATATATATATATATATATATATATATATATATATATATATATATATATACAAATAGTGTGGCCAGATGTCCTGAAAAATTCTGAACAGTCCCGAAATCTAAGCCAGTCTCAAATTTCCACCCGAACAGCGATGAAATGAAAGTTTCCTGTAAAGTGACAGGTTTGACAGTTCATCTTTTATTATTGTCTGTGTAAAATCGCCAAGTTTCCAATTCTTTTTCTTGGTCATTCTCCACTAGTTTGACTTGATTTTCCCCTGAGTGAAAAACATGTTTTAGAAAAGAACTTGATTGATCCACAAGGGAAATGACTTGGACACAGCAGCTCAAACATCACATTATATCACAATAACAAAGTACAAAATATAAAAATGGGAAGAAAACAGTATTTACTTCCTTCTCTTCCACTGATGTTGAACTATAACAGAGACGATGAGACTGTCACAGGCAGCTGTTCCCACAAGTCTCTCATGAAGCATTTTTGATTGGATAAAAGCGTCTAACCTGATGCTTCATTAAAGTTCTGAACAATGTGCCTTTTGTGTCCACATCACATTATTCAGTCTGAGTGTTTTCAAATAGCTGATTTTACAGTCTGGATTAAAGGTGCTGTAGCTACTGAAGGTACAGACGGTTTAATCCACTGGGCCTGAAAAAATCCTTGAAAATGGAACTCTTAACATAACATTCTAACATACTCATGGGGAATGTGTCATCGTGCACTTTAATGACAGAAAAAGTATAAATTTGATGAATACATTTGAATAGATTTTGAATATCTGGAAACTGTAAGTGAAAAATAGTCAGAAGTTCATTTCTCTCTCCCAGGCTTGGAGTCAGGCAGCGTCTCACATTTGCAGTCTGCTAAGATTTGCTTTAGGGCAGCACAATTCATAAAAAATAAACCACTGACTACTACGTGTGCATTTCACTTTGAATTAAATTGCTGATAAGATTCTACTTTAATAATTTAACTTCCTCTCATCTACAGTCTACAGAGAACGCTGCACAGATGTATGTATTCTATGGACTGGCACAAAAATAGACTCTCCTACACTGCATTTGATCACATGTTTGCGCCAATTAAACCTGGCGACAGCTCCTGCAGTTTATTAACCCTGTATGAGCTGCAGTAACAGGGGCAGGTGTGGAACTTAAGGCAGAGCTACTTGTTAGGAGAGATTAGTGAGTTTGCTGTGATGTCTGTGTGAGACGCTCTACTCCAGTTTACATCTCGCTCTTAATACTCTGTTGTATGTTGTGTCTCCTGCCAGACAGAATATACAATAATTATGTGCATTGTTCTGTGGGATACTGCAGTAACAGCTCTGTGTAGCCTCCATTTTCCACGTCTTATATTACACAGAATTGACTCTTGTGAGGTTTTCAGCCGTGTTATAATGTTGTTCCCTCCTGAAAAACACACCGGGAGCTGTGTTTGTTTTATTCACACATGTTTGAGGCGGTTATTATTCGTCTGTCGACATCTCCAAAGCTCAAAACACTCTGTTCCTCCTTGTGATGTCATGAAGTGGTAGTGTCCAAATTAAAAGAAGCGAACACCTTTTACCTTTTGTTCAGTAGAGGCAGTTCCAGGGTTGAAATCATCCAAATGATTAAAGTGAAGGTGGATGGAGCTTAAAAACACAGTGGAGCACTTCCTGTATTACCGCATGACATCACAAGGTGGAACTGAGTGTTTTCTGTTTGAGAGAAGAACACAAGCGAAATGTTCAGGGTTTGTAGGTTAAACTTGTGTGAATGAAGAAAAAACCCGACTCCAGGTTTGTGATGAGGAAACATCATCATAAAGGATCAAAAAATTGGGTAATTTGGAGCCTTTAAAGTCCAACATTTAACGTTTGCTGGATCCAAAAAGATTGTTTTATTGTTGTGGCTGGAATGTTCCTCAGTAAAGCTTTAAACATGTCTAACCTGCTTTTATTCAATATGTTTTATTAGTCAAAAATACACTGATTAATAATGTAAAACAAGAGCCCCGTCACACAATTCTGACCTGTAAATTGGCCTGATGGGGTCACAAACTCGTCTCCATGGAGATAGTTGTGGACAGAGATGAGGAAATTAAATGCCCCACTGTGGAACATTCCAGGCAAAGAAATTACAGACAAGCTTTTTTGATTCATAAGAAAACATATTTTGACACAGTAGCTCACACATCACAATAAATGTAATGACAAGGCAACAATGAAATGACAATAATACATTAAAAATAAGTAGTAAAAATAGCAGGAGACTGGGGTCAGAAAAGGCACTGATATATAAATGTGCACAAGTAAAAAGAAAATAGAGACGGTGAAGCCTCCCCCAGAGAAGCTGCATATTCATAAGAACACATCTTTATTTGGCTCAAAATAAATGCAAAGTTTGATGAATGGATGAAAAAGTATAAAAAAGAGAAACAGATGAGTTCTTAATGGGATTTTCCAGCCGTGTTCTTCTCATAATCCAGCGGGACAGAGGAAACCTTCAGCTCTGGCTGTGCTTTTCCTCCCACTTCCACTTGTGCCTATAAGGACCTGGTTATTAATGCCTCACTGATCTGAGCTTCATCTACAATGTGATTAAAGCGCCGCATGTTTCTCCCATAATCCTTCACTGTACAGCTGCTGCATGGAAAGGAACACTAAAGAATCCTTCTGGTTATAAAACATTTTAGACTGTAGCTTCTGTAGTGTTTTGACTGAAATAGCAAAGGCAAAAAAGTGTCAAATAAGTGAATAAATAAGATGCAGACGGCTGTGTCTTTAAAAATGCTGTAACCTCATCAAAAAGCTCAATTCCACCTGGTCATAAAGCAGTAGTTTTCACGTTAACAGCACCTTTTACCCATTGGTTAGTGGAGATGGGCAACGCCGAGGCTAAAATTATCCAAATTATTCTAGTAAAGGTTTATGGAGGTTTAAAAACACAGTGGAGCGCTTGCTATATTCCCACATAATCACAAATAAGAACTTCAGGTGTGTTTTTGAGGAAACATAGATAATGTAATACAGGCCCTTTAACTACTGCAGGAACGGGAAAAGTGCATAAAAAGTGACATCATTTTAGCCATTTTGAGACTTTTGCTTCCGAAATAAAAAGTGTCACTAAAATATACGGGCGCTGCACAGGTCTTTATTGCATCAGCTCTGCAGCCCTCACTTCCTGTTAAATGTTGACAGAAAACAGTGAATTCTGGCTCCAAAATCCTTTCTATATTTACATATTTGTATTTCAGTTTTGTTTTATGCTGAGGAGACGTCAGGAAAAGACTGTGAAACAGAGTAAAAGTACAGCCCTGGTGCACGTGGACTAATGCACTACTGAATATTTAGCAGCCTGTTCTTAGCATGAATATGGACTGTGTGAAATGGAAATTCCTGTTCAAAATAAAACTTAAGTCCAAAATAACTGACTCTTATTTAAATAGGTCACATGCAACACAATCCAGAGTTTAAAACTCAAAATGCAATGGGCGATCTTGAAGTTTTTATCAAACTGTACCCAAAGAAAGTACATTTTAAAGTTATACTTTCTACAAAATCACAAAAGCTGAATAAATACCAAAGATAAATCTATGGAAAGATAAACAAGCCCCATCAATAAGATTCTAAAACCATCTGGAGTGAATTCCAGACATATTCAGGGATTTCTGTGGCAAAATAATGCTTTTTATTGCTATGAATAAAACTGTAAAAGCTTTTTCCAAAATCCATACATATTTTACAACAATCCAATATTACCTATAAACACAATATGTGACATGAATGGAAGAACTGAAATGTCCTGTACACACTGTATTTTAATGACATATATTTACTACCATGAATGGAAAGGACACTGTAAAAAAGGACACTGTAAAAAAGGACACTGTAAAAAAGGACACTGTAAATCTCTGGCATTAAAAACCTTTAACCCAGTGGCCTCACATAGATTTCCCTGTGGCAGGAACATATGAATATGAGTTTAAGTGATTTATTATCTTCACTATTGCACTATGACTCCTCCCCCCAGGACTGCGGAGGGAAATTAGCTGCTAAGACACAGTCTGGTAAAAAAAAAAAAAAAAAAAAAAAAGCTCCTATATTATGCAAACTTTACTCTTGTGAGCTTTAAACATGTTCTAAAGCCTCATTCACACGTGTTTGAGTGACCTGTTCACCAGCAAAATGTGACTTTTTACCCATTGTTCAGTAATTATTGGCAATTTCAGGGCAGAAAGTTTCCACATTTAGTCAGAAAACACAGTGGAGCACTTCCTGTATCACCACATGACATCACAAGGTGGAACAGAGTGTTTTCTGTGTGAGAGAAGAACTGAGCCTGCAGAGTTTGTGTCCAGGTCATTATTAACATTATAACAGAGGAGAAAACGGCCCAGTCTGGGTCCTTTAATGTAAATGTACTTTGTGCTGTTAGTTAAAGAAAAGAATTAAATCTAAATTAATTCTGGGTGATACATTTAACCAAATTGTTCCTCTCCTTTTAAATGACGGTGCATTCTCCACCGCTGCACTGCAAAAGGACCAAAAACCAAAAACAATACGTCTGTGCAATTCAATCTGAGCCAAACTGAGGTCGAGTTGGTTCAAACTCTAAAACATCTCGAGACGTTTTAATGTTTTGCAGGTAATTCTGTGTCAGTGAAAACAGGAGCTGTGGAGCAGAGGTAAGACTGTAGGAATACAGAGGTTACAAACAGGTTTAGTATTATTTTCTGCATGTTTTGAGTAAAAGTCTTGAATACAGTATATATGTCTTTTATTTATTGAGATATATTATGTGTGTATCTGCCAACAACAAGTGCAACATCCAACTGACAAAAAACCCTGAACAACAATACTGCAGTAAAACAAAACTCCAAAAACTGTCTGAGCTGTTGCATCATCACAGTTAACAAAAGTCCTGGGCAGAAATGTGAATAATGTGAATAATGTGAATAATGTGAATAATGTGAATAATGTGGATAATGTGAATAATGTGAATAATGTGAATAATGTGGATAATGTGAATAATGTGAATAATGTGAATAATGTGAATAATGTGAATAATGTGGATAATGTGAATAATGTGAATAATGTGAATAATGTGAATAATGTGGATAATGTGGATAATGTGAATAATGTGGATAATGTGGATAATGTGGATAATGTGAATAATGTGAATAATGTGGATAATGTGAATAATGTGAATAATGTGGATAATGTGGATAATGTGGATAATGTGAATAATGTGAATAATGTGAATAATGTGAATAATGTGGATAATGTGAATAATGTGAATAATGTGAATAATGTGAATAATGTGGATAATGTGAATAATGTGGATAATGTGGATAATGTGAATAATGTGAATAATGTGGATAATGTGGATAATGTGAATAATGTGAATAATGTGGATAATGTGGATAATGTGGATAATGTGAATAATGTGAATAATGTGGATAATGTGGATAATGTGGATAATGTGAATAATGTGGATAATGTGGATAATGTGAATAATGTGAATAATGTGAATAATGTGGATAATGTGGATAATGTGGATAATGTGAATAATGTGGATAATGTGGATAATGTGAATAATGTGAATAATGTGGATAATGTGGATAATGTGAATAATGTGAATAATGTGAATAATGTGAATAATGTGAATAATGTGAATAATGTGGATAATGTGGATAATGTGAATAATGTGAATAATGTGAATAATGTGGATAATGTGGATAATGTGAATAATGTGAATAATGTGAATAATGTGAATAATGTGAATAATGTGGATAATGTGAATAATGTGAATAATGTGAATAATGTGGATAATGTGAATAATGTGAATAATGTGAATAATGTGAATAATGTGCCAAAGTAAAAAGACCCAAATGAAAGTGCATATTTCTGCATTTAGAAAGACATGAAGTAATTAGCTTTAATTATGTCTTATGTGGTGGAGAGGACAATGTGTAAGTAATAATTGCATCACACCTGACCGGGAGGGTGAAAAAAAATAAAAATGATGAAATGCTGTGTGGATGAACCGGCCCTTCAGGCCCTTCAGGCCTTTCAGGCCCTTCAGGCCCTTCAGGCTTTGGGGCCACACTGAGCTTCAAAGGAACAATACGGCCCCACAGTGAAACAAAAGGCAGCGCAGCACCGGGCAGCACCGGGCAGCACCTGGCAGCACCGGGCAGCACCGGGCAGCACCTGCACACATCACTAAAACGACGGGGGGTGTTCATCAGGCTCTCAGTGGGTAGATTTAAATGGACAGATGAAGTAAACCGATAACTAGAAAAATGAGACAATAATTTGATATGATTTCGTGTGTTTAAAGGCACAAAATAAATCTGATCATCAAAAACATTCGGTGACATGTGTCAGTTAAAGGACTCATTTTCCTCTATTTTCTGATCTATGTTATAATTGTTATAATGTTTTCTTATCAAAATCGTTCCTTTTCAAAATCTGGACATAGACGCGAACAACTTCACCTGTTTAGCCAACGCTGCCTGGAGTTACGTCAAATCACACGTCCCCTTTACAAATGAACGGTGAAGCCAATGGCTGAACAGAAGTGGGTTATAGAAGCTGTTTATTTCAACACAGAAACATGTTCAGACTCAACAGTGACTTTTAACTTTGGTCTCACGTCATGAGCTCGATGAGCTAAAGCTAACGGCTGTATTATTATATGAAAAAACACAGGGGACGAGCGCCGCTGTTCCAGAATCTTCTTGGACTCGCATGTTGAAAAGTAATAAAAAACTGAAATAATAGTATAGTATATATATATAGTACATTATTGAGCTCCTGGTCATTCAGTCGGACACTCACAGAGGCGTCTGTCCAGTACTACGGCCCTCGTCTGTGGAAGCTGTGGAGAGATGATCAAACTTAAATAAATGACTATGAATCACTTTGTATTGTTTATTATAATCATTTATTCGATCACCTGTGTTTTATTTTGTGAAAACTGTTTTGTAAAATGGAATCTGCAACAGTGAAGGAGCTTGAGTACCGCAGTTTGAGAAGCACCAGTCCCCTGCTACACATTTGTCATATATTACACAGCAGTATTATTGCACTTCCTCCAGAGTGCGGCACACAGAGGCAGCACCAGAGTTTATTTGGTGATTAGGTGCCTGCAGAGGCAGAGGAGCTGCAGAGTGCTGAGGCCAACCTCATCAGAAGCAAATTAGCAACAGAAGGAAGTCACAGGTGAGACCCGTGATGGAAGAAGACAACCGACGCAGAGTAATTAGAGGAATGATTAAGTCGGGATGATATGAATAAAATATAAAGCATTATCCTCCTGTAATGAGATGGATATAAAGTTACTTCTGCTGTAAATAGGGCAGGACAGTTACAGCTTAATGGACACATCAAGTAATAGAGAATCTGAAGCCGCAGGGGCAGGAGTCTGTTCCACCTAATGACAACTTAAGGTTAAAGGGGCGACATAATGACTACAGAGAACCATCGGGATTAAAAAAGTCTCTTAAAGGTGCATCATGTAACTTCTCTGGGGGGAGATATGCCCCCTGCTGGTCTCCAACTCACAGTAAAACATCACGCTTACATTGGTATTTTTGTGCAATATGTGAATAATAAATGCAAGATAAGATAATGTCATACTGCGGAATATTCCAGGCAAAGCTATAAGATCTCCATGGAGACACAATGCAGTTAAAGTTTGTAGATAGTCTGAATACTTAATAGGTCCTATATAGGAGTTTTATTTTATTATATAAAAAAGGCGTCTGTTGGCTAATGCTAGCAATTTTGTGACTAATTTTATGTGTGAAAGACGAGTTTAATAAATGAATAAAAACACTCTTCTGACCATGTAAACACTTCATTCATAACAAAAAATATTATTCTGAATTAAACTTAATCCTGAAGTCAGTGGGTTTGTTCTGATTTTAAAGCTCAATGAATTTCTTCCTGGATCCTGTAAACGTTTCTTCTTCATAATAATAATAATCCCGGTGGTTGGAGCTCGTTGGCTCGTCCTTCTGACTCGATCCGGACGATCCGGCTCCTCCAGTCGTCTCTTGGGACTTTCCTCCACGTCTCTTTGGATTTGTGAGCGGGATGTGGGAGTGGGCTGAGGTGTGGCAGCCTCACACTCAGTTTGTCTTCTTCCTCCTTCTCCCACACTCTTCCCTTCTCCTCCTCAGCTCACAGACAGAAAGCGTGAGGAGAGAATTCTCCAGCTGCTGCTTCATTATCATCAGAACCACTGCGGAAAAAGTTGAATCATGTTTGTGTCCGTGATGTAACGACAAACTGAGATGACAAAAAGCCGGTAGGTGAAGTGTGGGTTTTCTTCCGTTGATGTAAATACGTTCATGTCGCTGTCCAATCAGAACCTTCCCCACCCCCAGACGCTGAGCGGAATTAAACAAAGACGATTTAACAAGTTTTCCATGCAAAGCTCAATTCGTAATTGTTATTTTTATGTAAACTCAAAGGAGAATATTTTAGTTCTGAACTATTTAATTCAGAAAAATGAATTTGGAATTATGAACTAACATCAAGGACCATGTTGTCCACCCTCCTGTGGGCTCACCACCTGCAGAGGGGTTCATAGGGGGGGTCAGGTGCTATGAGTATTGGGCAGCACGCTGCCCCCGTGACCCAGCCGGATTAAGCGGGAGAAGATGGATGGATGGATGGATGGATGGATGGAATTTGGAATTAAAAACATCATGTAAATGTGGCCAGTCTAACTTGAGTAAGAGTTTCAGACAGAGCAGTGCCTACAGTTAGCTTCACTGCAAAGTATCAATACTTTGAGAATCATTTAAAAACAGGTGAAAAAGCATCTGTCAAAAGGAAGTGAAACAGAAGAAATAAATACTTGGTGATGGGAGCAGTGACATTTGTTCACAGTCTGTTCCCCATATTTTACCAGCTTCAGCAGGACATACCTATGACCTGAGTGTGTCATGTACTGTGCACATACCTATGACCTGAGTGTGTCATGTACTGTACACATACCTATGACCTCAGTGTGTCATGTACTGTGCACATACCTATGACCTGAGTGTGTCATGTACTGTGCACATACCTATGACCTGAGTGTGTCATGTACTGTGCACATACCTATGACCTGAGTGTGTCATGTAGTGTGCACATGCCTATGACCTGAGTGTGTCATGTAGTGTGCACATACCTATGACCTGAGTGTGTCATGTAGTGTGCACATGCCTATGACCTGAGTGTGTCATGTAGTGTGCACATACCTATGATCTGAGTGTGTCATGTAGTGTGCACATACCTATGACCTGAGTGTGTCATGTAATGTGCACATACCTATGACCTGAGTGTGTCATGTACTGTGCACATACCTATGACCTGAGTGTGTCATGTACTGTGCACATACCTATGACCTGAGTGTGTCATGTACTGTGCACATACCTATGACCTGAGTGTGTCATGTACTGTGCACATACCTATGACCTGAGTGTGTCATGTACTGTGCACATACCTATGACCTGAGTGTGTCATGTAGTGTGCACATACCTATGACCTGAGTGTGTCATGTAGTGTGCACATACCTATGACCTGAGTGTGTCATGTAGTGTGCACATACCTATGACCTGAGTGTGTCATGTACTGTGCACATACCTATGACCTGAGTGTGTCATGTACTGTGCACATACCTATGACCTGAGTGTGTCATGTACTGTGCACATACCTATGACCTGAGTGTGTCATGTACTGTGCACATACCTATGACCTGAGTGTGTCATGTACTGTGCACATACCTATGACCTGAGTGTGTCATGTAGTGTGCACATACCTATGACCTGAGTGTGTCATGTAGTGTGCACATGCCTATGACCTGAGTGTGTCATGTAGTGTGCACATACCTATGACCTGAGTGTGTCATGTAGTGTGCACATACCTATGACCTGAGTGTGTCATGTAGTGTGCACATACCTATGACCTGAGTGTGTCATGTAGTGTGCACATACCTATGACCTGAGTGTGTCATGTAGTGTGCACATACCTATGACCTGAGTGTGTCATGTAGTGTGCACATACCTATGACCTGAGTGTGTCATGTACTGTACACATACCTATGACCTGAGTGTGTCATGTAGTGTGCACATGCCTATGACCTGAGTGTGTCATGTAGTGTGCACATACCTATGACCTGAGTGTATCATGTACTGTGCACATACCTATGACCTGAGTGTGTCATGTAGTGTGCACATGCCTATGACCTGAGTGTGTCATGTAGTGTGCACATACCTATGACCTGAGTGTGTCATGTACTGTGCACATACCTATGATCTGAGTGTGTCATGTAGTGTGCACATACCTATGACCTGAGTGTGTCATGTAGTGTGCACATACCTATGACATGAGTGTGTCATGTAGTGTGCACATACCTATGATCTGAGTGTGTCATGTAGTGTGCACATGCCTATGACCTGAGTGTGTCATGTAGTGTGCACATGCCTATGACCTGAGTGTGTCATGTAGTGTGCACATACCTATGACCTGAGTGTGTCATGTAGTGTGCACATACCTATGACCTGAGTGTGTCATGTAGTGTGCACATACCTATGACCTGAGTGTGTCATGTACTGTGCACATACCTATGACCTGAGTGTGTCATGTACTGTGCACATACCTATGACCTGAGTGTCATGTAGTGTGCACATACCTATGACCTGAGTGTGTCATGTAGTGTGCACATACCTATGACCTGAGTGTGTCATGTAGTGTGCACATTCCTATGACCTGAGTGTGTCATGTAGTGTGCACATACCTATGACCTGAGTGTGTCATGTACTGTGCACATACCTATGACCTGAGTGTGTCATGTAGTGTGCACATACCTATGACCTGAGTGTGTCATGTAGTGTGCACATACCTATGACCTGAGTGTGTCACGTACTGTGCACATACCTATGAACTGAGTGTGTCTTGTAGTGTTCTCATATCTATGACCTGTGTGTGTCATGTTCTGTTCACATCCCTATGACCTGAGTGTGTCATGTAGTGTGCACATACCTATGACCTGAGTGTGTCATGTAGTGTGCACATACCTATGACCTGAGTGTGTCATGTAGTGTGCACATACCTATGACCTGAGTGTGTCATGTAGTGTGCACATACCTATGACCTGAGTGTGTCATGTAGTGTGCACATACCTATGACCTGAGTGTGTCATGTACTGTACACATACCTATGACCTGAGTGTGTCATGTAGTGTGCACATACCTATGACCTGAGTGTGTCATGTAGTGTGCACATACCTATGACCTGAGTGTGTCATGTACTGTACACATACCTATGACCTGAGTGTGTCATGTAGTGTGCACATGCAGTGTGCACTCAGGTCATAGTTGCACATAACTATGACCTGAGTGCCGTTCATGTTGAAGAATGACTCCAGTAAAAGTTAGTCCCTCCCTCTCTTTGCTCGTCTCTGTGTGGTGTTGGTGTGAAATGATTTGCAGAAGCCCGTAGATCAGATTATGAGCACAGCAGCAGACACACCAGATAAATGGAGTCACCAGCTGAAGTAATAAACACAGCGAGGTGGGGAAGCTACACCCAAAATCTTTTAAAACCGATTAAAATTCTTGTTACTAACATATTTCTAACACTGTTCAATGTTTTAAATCAGAAATATGAGCGAGTATCAGGCAACGCAGTTCAGGGATGGATGTTTGTGGGTTCATGAGATTTGAGTCCTGTCTGATGTGTATTAGGCCCGGCCGATATATCGGTTGGCTGATATTATTGGCCGATATGGGCTCCAGGAAACATATCGGTCAAAATCTTGCTGATATGGGCCGATATTACACATGGACGCTTTACCTTGTTACAAAACTCAGAGTCTCTATATTCTGCCTATTTAATCCAGTTTACAGACAGATAAATGTCCTGATCTGTGGCGGGGCATCAGGGTTTATCTGCGGAGTCATTAGTCTGTGTCCGTCCCGCCCCTGAACGCATCACCATGTGCGTTTGTTTACAGCTGCAGACAGATCCATGTGCACATATATGGTGTATGTGTGCTGAGATTGTGTTGTTTTTGCGGCAGCTCAGTGTGAGTCTGGATTAAAGGACAGTTCTTAGTGCTGATCTGAGAGGAGCCTGTGTGAGGCTGAGTGTTGAAATGTGTCGGTTTGAAGCTCGTTTTGGTTCTTTCTCATTGGTTAGCGATTAGCTGCTGTAGCTCGCACACATAAACAGGCTGTTTTCTCTTCTGTTAGCGGCTGTAAAGTGACTCTAGTGGCCGTATATATGTTACTGGACACACACTGATATGGAAATGAGCTGTGAATAGAGGTGTGAATTATCCGCATTTAGCAGATCATTCATTACCGCGGTGCACACGCATTTACCGCTAAAGGCTAACAGCGGTAGTTTACTTACTTTATAGGTTAGAATGTCATGCAAAAACACCATTAGGCCGACCTGCTGTCTTTAAATATGATGTAAAGAAGCAGAATAACAATGAATGTTGCCTAAATAAACCCATTTGAAAATCCAATAGAGCCAAACCTAAGTTTTATAAACAATTGAAGATTTACAGTGAATTTTTACGTCATAAATATATCGGCGATTGTATCGGCAGCTCCAACTCACATTCTATCGGTATCAAATTGGCCGCAACAAAATCCATATCGGTCGGGCCCTAATGTGTTCATTTATTCTTAATTTTTCACACTTGAGAGCTGTGATAGGGAAAGCTTTTTGAGCCATACGGTGAGTACACAAACCTCCAGCATTGGTGAAACATGATGCCTGGGATCCAGAATACTTCTTCAATAATTAACTTCTTCAGTACTTTACAAAGATGTGTCAGGTCATTGGTGAGTCTCCTCGTTCTCAGATGGGTGTGACTGACCTGGTAACCCTGACCCTAACCCTAACCCTAACCCTCACCCTAACCCTCACCCTGACCTGGTAAGTCCGCATCAAAACAAATATGGAAAACAAACGACGACAGTGGACTGAAAAACGTTGCAGATTTTTGCAGAATCAGTGAGTAAAGCCCAAAATTCTGTTGCTCGAAGGTGAGAGAAATATACAGAATAAAAGCTCAAATTAAAGTCTACTAAAGCCTCAGACAGAGCATGCCTACAGTTAGCATCACACCCAGAGGGAACAGTGATGACATCTGCTGCAAAGTATCAATAAATAACATGAACAAATTATAAAGAACTGTAAAACTGCAGGTGAAACAAATATTTCGCCTGCACCAAACATATGAAAACAGCACTGCTTGTTTGCTTGTACAACTGTGTGACCTGATTCGGTCTATTGGACCATATGGACGCAGCGGCTGCACGGGCACCGAGCCTCAGAGTGCAGGATTTTCAAACCTTTTCAACAGAGCCACAGCCAACCCCCCAGTCTGTCCCTTTAGCCTCAAACAGGCGTGTAGGGCCCTATCTCTGCATCCGCTGCAGCCTTTACAGCCCCTATGCATGGATGAACTCTGCACACAAACACACACATGTATTATAGATACATACAGATAGTACTGCAAATACTTTTATGTAGGAACAGCAGCCGAGGCTAAGGGAGGGATTTGTCCGAGAAAGCGCAGGAGCATCTGATGAATTATACAAGAAACGTGCACTGGGAGATTATATACAGGGGATATAAGGTCCAAGTCAGAAAGTTCACACAAGTCAAACAAGGGAAAGAGCCAAACTTTTCATTAAGATTAAATTGGGCATTAAATTGTTACTTAAGGTTGTGCAATTGGTCACATTTCTATGTTCAAGTACGTTTGGGGGTCATCCATCCATCCATCCATTCATCTTCTCCCGCTTAATCCGGCTGGGTCGCGGGGGCAGTTTGCTGCCCAATACTCATAGCACCTGACCCCCTATGAACCCCTCTGCAGGTGGTGAACCCACAGGAGGGTGGACAACATGGTCCTTGATGTTAGTTCATCGGGGTGCTGCATGTTTTGGGTTGATGGGGGAAACCGGAGCACCCGGAGGAAACCCATCCAGACACGGGGAGGAACATGCAAACTCCACACAGAAAGGGGATCGAACCCGCAACCTTCTTGCTGTGAGGCCTGAGTGTTGCCACTCAGCCACCGTGCTGCCCATTTGGGGGTCAATTTTTCTATATTATAGGCGATACTGGTCGAATCTTAAATGTGCAGGAGCCCATGGAGAGGCTGCTGCTGCTTTGCCTGTAATGTTCCACAATAATAATGCATTAAACGTGATTAAGCGTATTTAACTGTGGGTGTTTTCACTGCTGAAAAATACCTTTAAAATGCATTCTGTGAGTGGAGTCACCTCCAAACACAAATCACCTGGAAATTGGCTTCTCCTGCGTGTTTTTGTGGAGACTGAAAAGTTTAATGACATATTTTGTAATGTTGGGGGTAAAGCAATAGCATCGCCATGGAGACAAGTGGCGCTCCCCCCACACCAGAAAAGCTGCACAGTGCATCTTTGAAAGAGGCATTTTCATAAATATATGGACACAAAAGGGCTTCAAACTGGACAGAACAGACAGACACAGATGGATCAGTCCAGCAGTGCTGATGGTGGAGATGTTCTGATACAACAAAATGGCCCAAACAGACTATGGGCACGGTCGCTAGCACTCACGCCTCACAGCAAGAAGATTCCGGGCTCTCCTTTCTGTGTGTAGTTTGCATGTTCTCCCTATGTGTGGATGGGTTTCCTCCAGGCTCCGGTCTCCCCAGTCAACACAAAACCTGCACTGTAGGTGTGAAAGTGGAGTGATGGTGGTGCTCGGAGGGGCCGGTGGCACTGATTGGCCTGACAGCCCCTTCTGTCAGTCTGCCCCAGGGCAGCTGAGGCTACAGCAGCAGCAGCAGCACCGGGCCTGGAGTGAATGAAGAATGTTCTGTTAATAATCCTCTGTAAAGCGTAAAGTGTCTGTGAAAAGTGCGACATAAATAACGTTACCTTACCTGTTCCATATTAGGATTAGGATTTTATTTATTTACAAAAGGGATTAACAGGATTATTTTAAGACCAAAATGACCCCCCCTCCCCCCCCATGCTCACTTCCTCTCACTTCGGCAAGGGGGTTAACTACGTCAGGTTTAAAATGCTATTTAATATCAGTATTTGTATAACAGTATCAATACCCACATTGCCCTCAGTATCAATACTGCAATACTGATACTCCCCCATGTGGTTGGGTCTTTTCTATCAGTTAAAAGAAGTGACTTGGATTTATAGGAAATTACATTTGAAAGACATTTGTATTGAGACAAAATTTCAGTCAACTTGAAAAATTGAATCAAAACTTGTGATTGAACAAAATGCCATGTTGTCCTACGTTTCTATGGCTTATGGTTTTATATCAAATATACATTCAAGTCTGAATCTGAAAGTGTCCAAAGTCCTTCAGAAAATGTCCTTAAATTACACAAAAACGACATGATTGATCCTTAAAAAGTGCCAAAAAGTTCAGAGTTTGAAGTCGTCTTTCCAGTGCCGCGGGCAGCGTGTCCGGGGGTGAAATGCAGTGGAAGTGAGTGGGAGTGTGTGAAATTGCCCATCAGACGAGAGAGACAGAGTGAAAATGAGCGAGACGGCTTCAGACAGGGGCCGGGGGGTCCTCGAGTGGGCTGGACAGACAGGGGCCGGGGGGTCCTCGAGTGGGCTGGACAGACAGGGGCCGGGGGTCCTCAAGTGGGCTGGACAGAGCGTTTAGCACATGTCAGACAAAGATCTCACCTCCTCACACAAGTGAACCCCTGACAGGAAAACGCCAAGAACAAACTATAGGATTCTCACATCATTTACAAAGAAAATGTCTATTTTAACTAAACAGGAGCATGAACTCAGACTGAGGAAAAAGAAAAGGTTTAAATTGATGTTGATGTTACTGTAAAGTAGAGATGATATTACAGGATGTGGTGGTGTCACGAGACACAGAAACCATTTAAAGGGTGCAGTCGTTCCTGTTCTAACCCTGTGGACTCCCCTGAAGGACAGTTTAGTGTAGTGAAAAGTACAGTGGTCCCTGAACGCATCACTGTGAACTGAAGCCTGCAGCCAGAACTGCCATCTGCACCACCATATGAAGGGAGGAAGAGAGAGGAGAAGAGGAGGGAGGGGGAGGAGGAGGAGAGGAGGAGAGGAGAGGAGAGGAGGGAGGAGGAGGAGGAGGAGAGAGGAGGAGAGGAGGAGGAGGAGAGGAGAGGAGAGGAGAGGAGGGAGGAGGAGAGGAGGAGAGAGTAAAACAAATTTAGAGAGCGAGAAAGGGAGAAGGACAAGAGCGACAGAGAGGAAAGAGAGAGGAGGGAGAGAGTAAAATAAAGAGAGGGCGCAAAGAGATGGGACAGAGAATAAAAGAAAGTCAGAGAGCAAGAAAAGGGAGAAAGATGAGAGCGAGAGAAGAGCGAGAGGAGGAAGAAACAGGGGACAGGGAGTAAAATAAAGAGAGAGAAGAGATGGAACAGAGGAGGGAGGAGGGAGGAGGGAGGGAGGAGGCAGGGAGGGAGGGAGGGGGAAGCTTCCACATGGAGGTTCTTAAGCTGTGACAAGTAAAAGGCCAAAGTCTTAAAATAGAGCAGAAGGTTTCAGTTTGGCTCCAAATGATGCGACGAGCAGCAGAGCCACAGACTCTTTACCCCAACAAGCCTCAGTGTAGGAAAAATGTATAATTCTGTGGGAGAGAAATCTTGAAATAATCACATATGTTGTTGGGTTGTTTCTTAGGGTTAGGCTTCATTTGCCATATTAATCTTGTGGTGCACCTGGACCGAACTGAAGTTTTGTTTTGTTTCATTCACAAATGTTTAAGACAAACTCTAAACCTGCATATTTAGGCTGAGCTCTTCTCCCAAACTGAAAACAGAAATCTGCTTCACTCGGTTGTGCTGTGAAGTGCCCCATTGTGCTTTTAAACGCAGACACTTTCACTAGAATCATTTGGATAATTTCAGCCCTGGAGCTGCTTATCTCTACTGAACATGAGGGAAAATGCTGTTAAACTGAAATCTGCCATTACACGTGTGGAGGAAACAAAACACAAGAGAAGGTAACAACATTATAACAGAAAACATAACGTGGCTTAAAGCTCACAAGAGTCGGTTTTGTCTAATACGGGACCTTTAAATAAAAAGCTCCACATCCACTGTCTGCACCTGGATTTGAGCTGCACTTATGGGGCTTTTTCTCTTCCAGCACAGCCTGTAGGAGACGAGGGTTCCTGTCCCAGGAGGAGCTATAAGGAAAAGCCGATAGGGGTCAGGAGCAGGACAGGCCATAAACACACGGCTAACAGGAAGTGAGCGGAATGCTAAACACTCAGATCTATACAGATGGAGGACAGGCTAATTTAGCACAAGCTCCTGTATGAATGAATGAGAATGATTAGCAGAACATGGCCCCTCAGAGCCAGAGCAGGGCACAGGTGTATGGAGATGAGTGACTGTAATGCACAAAGAGCCTTTTGCAGGTTTTTACAGCGCAGGTTGTTCATTAAAGGGCTTATATTACACTATTTTCCTCATGTTATTTATTTATTAGTTTATTTGAACAGGGACAATGCACATTAATAAACATCTGTAAATGTGCCGGTGTGAGCGACACAGCGAGTTTCCAACTGGTGTAAAGTGCAACAATACACAGCACACAATACGATTAGGAAAAGATGGTAGAATAAGAATTAGTAGGTTATATAAAAGCACACACAGAGATAAGCTACACAATAGAAACAGTAAATATAATGAAAATGTGACATAAACAGATCAGCAGCAGCAGCATTAACTCTGGCCACAGGTTTGATTCTCACGTCACCACGACTTTCACCTGTTCTTAAAGGTTCTGTGTGTCCAGTGTTGTGTATCTGAGCTGGTTTTGGGTTCCAAAAGTGGAGCTCGCACTGAAAAAGCAGTTTGGCTGAACACACTTTTTCTTCAAGGGACTAAATTATTCGAGGAGGCAGATCTGGTGTTTCTGCTACTTTGATTAAAAAAAGGAAAGAGGAGGTGGGGCCAGACCTGCAGGATTTTAAAAACCAGAGCAGAACTTTTCCACAATAGCGTCGCATTCCTGATGCCACGAACACAGTGAATTAGGAAGGAGCGAGTCACAGGAACAGCAGCTACAGCCCCGACTTCAGCGGATCAGATCCATGGTGAATATGTGGGAGATCGTTCTGTCTCCAGAGCCGTTTCCATCGGATCAGTGTGGACGAACACAATGTCCACACGTCCACAATGAAAACGACTGGAATATGTACGAGTGTGGACAGGGCCTGATAAAGAACGACTCCGACATGTGTGAATGAACCAAAACACAACTGCACGTCTGTTTCTGATGAGTTAACAACATTCAAACATGGCTTAAAACTCACAAGAATCCATTTTGAGTTATATAGAACCTTTAAACCACCTGAACTGTGCACTGCACTTTATCTTAATCACAGTTTCTCCACCTACATCCTCACATCACTGCTCTAACAGGTCCAGCGGTCAATGATCAGGTGGGCAGGTTTACATAAAAACAGGACAGAAAAAGCCCCTCTCTCCTCTCTTTGTACGAGCGACTCTTGTTTCCGGTTCATTAGCAAACCAAATACTGCAGTCATTGTGTGAAGGGCTGTTTAGGCACTTTATAATCAGGCGCCGCAGCAGGAAAATGACCAGTTAAGTGTTTGTATTATACTGCTGCACTTTTAAGAGAATAAGGCGAAATAGAAATGGACCACGATTATGCATCAAGGTTAGCACTTTCCTCAGTTAAACATCTTTTATTTAGCATGTTTATACTTTTTATTAGCTTTTAATGTTGCGTCTTTAGCCTTTATTACTTTTGAATCGCTACAGCAAATGGTGCTCTTCCAACATGTGAAGGTATTTGCATTGGAATTTGGTTTTATGCTGAATGTCGCCCCAGTGCAAGTCCCCATGGATCTGAGGGTTTGTGGTAAAGAGTTAAAGGTTCTACGGATTCTTGTGAGTTTTACATCATCTTTGAATGTTGAAACCTCCTCAAAAACAAACCCGGACTTTTGTTTTGTTTCATTCACACACAAGCTCAAAATGCAGGAGTTTTACAGCACCTTACACACCTTTTCTACAGATCTGAAATGATCCAAATGGTTCTAGTGAAGGTGTATTGAGCACTGCCGGTATTACTGCACAGTATTATTAACAGTGTTTTCCAGTTTGAATGTGTGAATGTGATGAACATAGATCAGAAAATAGTGTAATATGGACCCTTTAACAGTTATGATCAAGTACGGGTCAAAAACTAATGTTCATTACATTTAAACTTGAACTTTTTAAATATTATCTCACATTTCTGCACAGTTTGTATGATGAGTACAGTTATCTGGACCTGATCACTCTGGGTTAGGACAAGTGTTGTGCATTTAATCAAATTTAAAATCATGATTTCAAGATTTTGTCCCCAAATAATTCAGATTTAATTACAAAAAGAGTAAAAATATATATAATTGATTAACTTCTGTCCAGAACAGGGTGTGTGCTCCTTTCTACCCCTCAAAACGTGCAGTAAAAGTGCTCATCTTCATCTGTTACTAATATATCGTCTATAATCAGCTTCACCCAAAAACTATTCAGTTTGACACATTTGATAAAACATTTTTAGGTTTAAAGGTGCATTGTGTAACTTTTCGGTTGGGGGTCTGTTAGTTTCTATGACATATCCACATATGTCATTGCTCTGCCTGGAATGTTCCACAGTGTGGCATTAAACAGCTCCACCTTCCATGTATTAAAGGACTTTCACAGACCCTGGACCTCGGCTGGTTTCTCCCTGAAGATGGAAAGTTTTAATAAAAAGTGATTTAATGCAGCTTTAAACTCACTTATCTCAGTGTTGTGATATTTAGGCTGAAAACATTTTTAAGTTTCCTTCACCATCGTCTCTCTTGATAATGAGTCTCCCCAGTGCAGCAGATTTATTCATGGACTCCTCATGCACAGAACACATGCATTACTTTTATCCCTCCTCCCTCCTCTCCTCCGCTGTATCTGTCCATCTCTGTCTGGGTTTTCTCGCTCGTGCTGCAGTCGTGAACAGTGTTCATCGAGCTGCTCCAGTGAGACGGACTTAAATAGGCCCCGAGCGGTCATCATGAAAATCCACTACAATAACCAAACTCCAGCAGCTCCGTAACACCACAGACCAGAATAATGGACCACTAAGAATCTGAGGTGTGCTGTTTTTCCTCTTGTGCTGTTTTTCCTCTTGGTAAATAGTTGGGGCTGTTAAAAAGTGAAAATTTGTGTTTGCAATATCAATAATTTACATTTCCATCCAACAGAACAGAACTGAAGCTGTCCTTATGTTCCCTTTCCTTTCCCTTACTGAATCATGTGCTGTGTGATTTAAACAAGCGACTGGTGGTTTTCAGACTGTGATGATCACAGACGGGGCCAGAGTCTGTGTTAAGTACTGATCCTGGGAAAAATAACCACTCGTATTAATCACAGGCTCCTGGGAAAATACTAAATCTGATGTTTGAATCCATTTAGTATTTTATGATCTTAAAACTTTTTTGATAGTGTTTGCTAATGTGTGCGTGTGTCACCATGGTAACTGGTGAACATTTTGCACATACATGTAAAACACCCCCAAGGTGATGTCACTGCAAAGTATCATTTGATCACAATATACAGGATTTCCATAACAAATATCCATAAGGAAAACTGACAAATGCTGAATTCTTTTAGTGACTAGACCCTAAATGAGCTTCATTACAACAAAAATAAGCATTTTAACAATATTCATTTGGGTCATTTTTATTAAACACCATTAGCCTTTAGCCTTTAGCGTGTTTTGTGTAGGAGGGTAACAAGATAAACACGTTTTCAAGTTAACAGCTCCTTTTACCTTTCATAAAGATCAACAATTCCAGGGCAGAAATGATCCAAATGATTCTAGTGAAGTGTGGAGTTTAAAAACACAGTGGAGCACTTCCTGTTTTAACACGACAAGTCATTTAGACTGAAAACACAGTTCCACACATCAGGGGAACTGTGTTTTCAGTGTAAATATGCAGGATTTGTATGTTAAACATGTGAGAATTAAACTCAAGGTGTTTTTTAATGAGGAAAGAACCTTATAACAGATCAGAAAATAGTGTAATGTAAATGCTTTAACGCGTAACATTTTGTCAGATTTATTATCATATAAATATTCCAACAGACGCACAGAATTCGACCAATAACACGCATGCATTATTCCCCCGTGCTTTAAACAGCCTCACTCTGCTCTGGGAAACCCGGAGTGTCACAGGAGACGTGTTTGAGGCTTTTGCTCCATGTTTCATTTGTTTACTCAGTGATTACAGCAGCGCGGCGTCTCCAGGCGGCCATGTTTGCCATGGTCCCGCCCCCTCCTCGTCTCCACCGCCACAGGGTAAAGCTCCACAGGAAATTAGGACGGAGCAGAGATAAGATCCTGTGTTCATCTCACACAGCTCCATGGCAACAGTTCAGAGGTGCTGAGTACATCTAAAACTCTCAGCGACGTGTTTAAGGCCCGAGAGCGTCAGCAGAGGGAGCAGACTTCAAGAGCTGCTGAATTTAAAGGTCCGACATTACACAGAATTCACTCTTGGGAGTTTAAGCTGTTATAAACAGACCTGGAGTTGTGTTTTGTTTCATTCACACACGTTTGAGTGATCCTTTATTATTAGTTTGCACCTTGTGATGTCATGCAGTGATGACCTTTGTCTCTAGTTTTGTCGAGCTGGGCTGAAATTATCCAGATTACCACATGACATCACAACGTGGTGGGGCTGTGATTATATCGATTTGCATATTAATTCCTTCAGGTCGATTCATACGTCCAAAGATCGATTTAATTTTGAATACACTTTCCCCTGGTGAACTTTAACCCCACTCGTCATTTTAGTGAATTCGCACAGGAGCAGCTCTGACTTTATTAAAACTACAAACATGGCGTCGGACACGAGCGGCAGCGTGAGCAGAAACACTCAGAGCTCCGTCTGGCACCACTTCAGGTTCAGAAACGATAAAGACAAAGATGCACTTGACAAAAGTAAAGAGATTTACAAGACAAATGGATGTGAAGTTTAGCGGAAACACAACCAACTGCTCAGGTAACAGCTCAAAAATGGTTCTAAAAACACTCATCTGTATCGAGACTGGATCAGATCGGATCAGATCGGATCGTGATAATCGATTCTGAATCTTGAGAATCAGAATCAAATTGATACTCAGCCCTATAAGGTGGAACACAGTGTTTTCTATTTGAGAGAAGAAAGATCCACAGGGTTTGTGTGTTAAACATGTGAATGAAACAAAATCCAACTCCAGCTCTGTTTTCAATGAGGAAACAACTTTACCACAGATCAGAAAATAATGGAATATAGATATTCAATTCTGTAAGGGCACAAGCACTTAAAAAAGTAAAAATGATCAAGTAAATGTAACTTACTTCAACCCATCTCTGCAGTTGTGTGTGATCTGACTCATTCTTCTTTCCTAATATATAACAAATATAGTAAAATAATAGAAATCTGTTCCACAAATCACATTTTGAAGCCCCTGCAAATCAAACCTGACTGACCAACACTGCAGAAAACACATCTTTATCTCTCTGCAGTGCTGACAGCCTCATCCAAATGTTTTCTATCGCCTTCTGAAACACAGGCAGAAAAAACCCTCTTTCCCCGAGCCTGTCGCCCGCTCAGTGCTTTATGGGCTTCACATCAGCATTCGCTGATAAAGAGTTATTAAAACAGTCACTACGCCACAAAACGTATGAAACTTCAGCCCAGTATCAGTCACGGCTTATCTCTGTATATGAGAAAAGACTCTGCACAAAGGGAAATATCTGAGCTCCAAAGCTAAAGGACAGAGACAGGGAAGAAAAGTGATGAGTTTAAAGGTGCTTTACTTTATTATTACGACGGTCCGACACCTGCTGTTGTACAGGTCAGATCTGTGGAGAGGTGCGTCCACTCACAGTAATAATGTGTTTTTGTGGTAGTTTTGAAAAGAAAAAAACACATTAAGCAAAAACGATATATTTGTTTAATGCCATAATGTGGAACATCCCAGGCAAAGCAATAATATCACCACAGACAGGCAGATGGCAGATCAGGTACAGAACGAGGGCCGACAATATTCCAATGTAAAGTCAACTGGAGCCAGAGTCGAAAGAGCCAGAAGTGCCCCCATGAACACTTCCTGTCTGTAACGCAGAGGCTTGTGGGTTATGTCCATGTCTATGTCCATTTATATTTATACAGTTATACAAACTGGGCTGAGTCTGACCTGTTTAAGCTCATTTTACCTCATGCCTGGACTAAAGCTGCTCTTACCAGCGCATCAAAACAAGGCCATTTCCTGCATTTTATAAAGAAAGACAATATTATGCAGAACTGAGTGAAGCATTTTGGCCCCTCCACAATATTTTCTGTTTCTCCTGTGGCCCCATGAAAAGAATATGAGCCCATCCCTGGGCTGGACTGTGCAAACAAACTGAGCCAAACACTTTCCACTAAATAAGCAGCCAAACATCCAGCAGCAGCTAAAGCAGCTAAAACATACCAAAAATCCTCAGCCCCCAATAACGATACTGTATCACCACTTTTAGTATCCCAATACATCAATATTCCTATATTTTTGCACACACCAAACTGACCCTCCCCAGAGGCTCCTGGGTCCAGGTTTAGTCCTGCAGGTTTTGTGTATTCACCCTCCCCAACACACACAGCCTTTTATGCAAACACAGGCTCGTTATGGAGCCTGACTGAAACAAAATGTTGCCAATCACAGCAAATTGACAAGGCAATTTCCATGTCTGCCACCTTATCACCGGCCCCACAGGTTTAGCACTGCTCAGTAAATAGTCTCTGTAAATGTCTCTGCTTTGTTATGGTGCTTTTTGTCCATCACCACAGTGAAAGGACCAGGATCTCTGCAGGTAACAGTCACCTCTGACTCTGCAGCCTCCAGGGGCCTTAACGCCGCTGTGCTGCTGATATGTGCTTCAGCACAGGGTCTGGGTAAAGCTGCACTGTGTAACTTTTCTGGTGGAGGGTCAGTCACCTGCTTGTCTTCATGGAGATGTTATTGCTTTGTCTAGAATGTTCCACAGTATTAAACCTTTCCATCATGGAGACCAAACAAGACCAAGTTACAGGTCAGAACTGTGGAGAGTCGCCTCAGTTCACAGAGAGAATTCTTGTATTTCTGAGGAAAAGAAACAGCCGTAAAAATAAACATTTGCTGGATGTGTTTAAGTTGCACAGTGCGTCTTTAATCTTATCTTGGCTAAACCTGTAGGGGTAATTCTGTTTAATCTCAGAAATACAATAAGTATATAGATTTTTTGCAAATTGAGTATAGAGTTTGTGTTAAAGATGTGAGAATGAAACAATAAGCTGATAAGTAAACAACATTATAACATAACTCAGAAAATAGTGTAACAGACTCACAGAGCAAATTGCAGGCGGCCGTCAAACCATTTAATGAGACTAACCACGTGTGGAGAGACGAGTCACCCACTCAGCACCCATCACCTGCAGCACCCATCACCTGCAGCACCTATCACCTGGCAGCACCCATCACCTGGCAGCACCCATCACCTGGCAGCACCCATCACCTGCAGCACCCATCACCTGCAGCACCCATCACCTGGCAGCACCCATCACCTGCAGCACCCATCACCTGCAGCACCCATCACCTGGCAGCACCCATCACCTGCAGCACCCATCACCTGCAGCACCCATCACCTGCAGCACCCATCACCTGGCAGCACCCATCACCTGCAGCACCCATCACCTGCAGCACCCATCACCTGCAGCACCCATCACCTGGCAGCACCCATCACCTGGCAGCACCCATCACCTGGCAGCACCCATCACCTGCAGCACCCATCACCTGGCAGCACCCATCACCTGCAGCACCCATCACCTGCAGCACCCATCACCTGCAGCACCCATCACCTGGCAGCACCCATCACCTGCAGCACCCATCACCTGCAGCACCCATCACCTGGCAGCACCCATCACCTGGCAGCACCCATCACCTGGCAGCACCCATCACCTGCAGCACCCATCACCTGCAGCACCCATCACCTGCAGCACCCATCACCTGCAGCACCCATCACCTGCAGCACCCATCACCTGGCAGCACCCATCACCTGGCAGCACCCATCACCTGGCAGCACCCATTATCAGGGCCAGGGCTTCACCAGGAGGACAAAATGTTCGTAAGCTTCATTTATTGATTTAACGCTTGTCTGTCATAAGATTAAGTGCAGCAGATTCTCCAGGAGCCTCTTTGTGGAGGTAGAAACAGACTTTAGCTTTGAGTGAAAATAAGAGTGAGCAGGACTAAAGTGTTTTGAAAGCAGAGGCAGCACGCTCCATTTGAGGAGCACTGATCTGAACTTCCTGTTAAAAGTGTGTGTGTGTTTGTGCGACTGAAGGTGCAGCTTTCCCGTCACCTGCAGGGTTATTGCTTTATTTAGAAGGTTCGGAGGCAGAGATTAAACCCATCAATCTAAAGGGAGACAACTACAGGCCACATTACAGATCAGATCTGTGCAGAGGCAACACTATTCACAGAGCCAATCATTGGATTTTAGAGCAATAGAAACACGCTCCATAGATGGAACATTTCAGGCAAAGCAATAACATCCTGATGGAGACAAGCAGGTGTCAGACCCTCCACCAGAAAAGCTGCACACGGCCCCTTTAATCTGAATAAATGTGATTAAAATATCTGTTGACTATTTTAATAACTCATCTGGACTGTACAGATTCTGAAACACACACTGAAAGAATTAGTTTTTTAAATATCGAGACAATGGGATTATTAAAGACACAGTGTGTAACTTTCTGGAGGTGGCACCAGCACGAAATAAAAACAGAAACTTACAGTTTTACTTTCTAAGGAAATAAGGAGCACGGACCAAATAAGAGACAGATTTATGGACATGAGGAGTGGAGTCTGATACGATACCGATCACGATGCTCAGATCAGATCAGTGGATGAGATACTGCGATTTACCAATAATCACTTCTAATAATATTGTCAACTAAACCTTCATGAGAACAAGACTGAAGACAATATAATGTATCACCTTTTGTTCTAATCATAAGAACAGTGCAGCTAATGCAGCACTGTGCAGGTATCACGATGTGTCACTGAATCGATCTGTTCTTATGTCCCTAATGGAGATGAAGTTCACTCACAGGAAGGACACACGTTCAGCCAATAACCAGAATGAAAAACTGGCTTTGAATAAAAATGTTAAAATAAAATAAATAACTTCTGATTACCTTCTTGGCAATAAATTAATATGTTTTATCTATTAGCTTTAGTCAGCACCTTTACAGAGTTAGAAATGTACTGTAAACTGTTACCGATACGATACTGGATTTGGATATTAAAAACAATATTGAAAAGGTTTTTGGCAGATATCGGTCACAGAGATGAGATATCTGTACACTCAACATATATATATATAATTTTGGTCTATAAACTGGTTTGATGAGCCCAAACGGTTGTAATACTGAGCTTGTATTTTTTCAGAGCTGTTCTGTGGTTATAAATTACAATTACAAACATGTGCTGCTTGTGTTTAAAGGAAATACATTTTCAGTCTCTGCCCTGGAATTGGCCGATCCTTAAAGTCTTAGTATTGACATGGGAACAGAAAAAGCAGGAACGTCGCATCCCTGATTTTACACTGAAGTGTTGATGTTCCTGGTGCAGATGAGCAGTAACTTCCTGCTAAAACATGACTCACAAATCACAAGTGCCTGTTAGAAAAATCACAAAAATCCAGATCGTTCTGCTCTGCTTCCATCTCTGTTCAAAGCACAAATTGGTGCCCAGGTTCAGCGTTTGAAAATCACCGTTATTTACTATGCCCGGCTCGTGTCTTATGATGGTGTAGATGAGGCTGATGTGGCGCTAACATGGACTAAACCGTATGTGAGCCGTGCGTCGCTCTGCACCGGGCGTCAGTCTTAATTAGTGCTGAAGCACAAAGAGCCAGTGGGCAGACAGACAGCGCCGTAACGGTTTGTGACGGCTGATTTTTCCTCTGAGTGGCCGAGCAGAGGGAGAGCATCTGTCCTGCTCCAAATGAGGCCATTCCTGCACATATGTTTATGTGCAGATTAAAGTAGGACATCACTGTCAGAGCAAAGGGAAGTGCACATGATATGAACCATTTTATATGCAACTGTCTCCACTACATGAACATGACAATAATGATCTGTGTTCTGTTATATTTGCATTCTGTTTTTTAACGGCTCATTTTACTTTACTTTATAATATTTCCTCATCAGAAACAGCCTGAAGTTGTGTTTTGTTTCATTCACACATTTAACTCACAAACTCTGCATAATCAGGCTGAGTTCTCATCTCAAACAGAAAACACTCAACAACCTTGTAATGTCATGTGGTGATACAGGAAGTGCTCCATTGCGTTTTTAAACTCCATACATCTTTACTACAACAATAATAATAATAATAATAATAATAATAATAATAATAATAATAATCCTCCTGTGGGCTCACCACCTGCAGAGGGGTTCATAGGGGGGGTCAGGTGCTATGAGTATTGGGCAGCAAGCTGCCCCCGCGACCCAGCCGGATTAAGCGGGAGAAGATGGATGGATGGATGGATGGATAATAATAATAATAATAATAATAATAATAATAATAATAATAATAATAATAATAATAATAATAATAATAATAATAATAATAGGGTAATGTCAGCTCTGGACTTGATCATCTCTACTGAACTGAATAATAATAATACCGATGATGAATTACTCAAACAGGTGTGTTTTTTGGTGAGGAAACAGGTTTATAACACGTCTTAAAGCTCAAATATCTTCACTGGGACAAAATTATACAACATAACACTATAAATGCAAACAGAACATTTTCATTTCCATGTAAAACCATAACACAGAGCGGTGCTCACGGGGAGGAGGTGATAAGAGTTATATCACTGCAGACATGAGCTGCTGTGTGTGACCAGGTACAACACAGAACCCTCTGTGGTCATCACAGACTGTATAAAGAAGTGTAACGACACCCAGAGCATTCGGCTACAGTCAAATGAAGCTCATCGAGGCCGGCCGTTATAGTGGAGAATTTAGAGCCAAGTTCCATGTTAGAAATAAGAATTTATTTACAGAGGGAATTGTTAAATAAAAAGGATCATGTGCAGCAGGTTAATATGACAATGTTAAGACCAAACCTGCATTATACTTATGCTCCACAGTACGGCATTAAACCTGTGTGGTGCATGTGTTCAGTGACACGTCTTTTATAGCTCAAGAATACCTCAAAAACATGAATTATGACTCTGAGCAGGCTTGCTTCTCCATAGATCTGACCAATAACTTGCCTCTAATGTTATTCCTAAGTTTATTTCCATATTATTCCAACATTTAAGGCAAAGCAGTTACACCTCCATGGAGAGAAGCAGGTGGTGGACCCTTCACCAGAGAAGTTACACAGTGCACCTTTAAATACAGAAAATACTCTGGTGATGTCGTGATTCAAAAAAAAAAAAGATTCCAGGAATATCTTTAATCTGAAAACAAACAAACAAAAGGTTGTTCCTGATTCAACATTTGGATAATGTCAAATTGTGATCGAATCTACAACAATCTGATAAAATTCCTGTTTTGGGCCCAAAGGCTCCGGCTGCAGCCAGAGCCAAGGTCACTGTGGAGCTGCACATGAAGAAACTGCACAACAGAGACGCCGCTCACAACAAGCCAAGGACACTCACCTCAAACAGTTTTATGTGAAGACTCAAGGATTTAACTGTAATAATAATCACAGTTCTTGAGATAAGACATTTTGAAGCATATATTGCTATAGATAAAAACTGTGATTCATGATATTACTGAAGTCCTTTTATGCCACTGATACAATTAAAATAAAGCAAAATAATTCCAATACAATTGTGTTAAATAGACAGTATCATTAAAAGGCCTGAGCTGCAACAAATAAAGAGCCAAATGAAGCAATAATTCACCATAGAAGTGACTGATTCAACCTCAAATCATATTGAATTACCACAGAAATAACAAAAATCTGTCAAATTTAGCAAAGAGCAAAAGACGATGCACAAAACTGATTTAAACAGAACATTTTCAGGAGCCTGATGTTTAGGATTTTTTTTTCAACAAAAAGGTAAAAGTGAATGTTAATGATGTTAGCTGAAAAGTATCATTTACTTTTAATTTCTTATAT
The DNA here is from genome assembly GCA_030686955.1 of Odontamblyopus rebecca. Lineage (NCBI taxonomy): Eukaryota > Metazoa > Chordata > Actinopteri > Gobiiformes > Gobiidae > Odontamblyopus > Odontamblyopus rebecca. Next base: position 38,669,909 of record CM060667.1, read on the forward strand.
AAAAATATAGTAGTTTAAGTCATTTTGGCAGTAACAGTCATTATAAGAGTGAAAACAGTGAAGTCAAAGTAACTGTGCCGTTCTGTCACGTCCACTGAAAAGTTCTGCACTGTTCACTTTATAAACTGCAGTAGTAAAGGTCCTGTGGAAATCTGAGCCCAGAGGTCATAAAGTGCAGGAGAAAACTCCACAAAGACTAAATCTACAGTGATGGAGATGGACTGAAGTGAGGGGCTGGAGAGGATCGTTCTGTCTGTGAAATACTCGAGGAGGATCTGAAAGGATAAAAAAGTCATTAGTTCTGCACCAGGAGAGAAGCAGAGTAGATATTTATTAATGATGAACACTGAGAAAGAAAAACACTTCAAATCAGTGGATATACTGGGTTAATATGCAGGAATCTCAATTCTTCTCAAGTAGAATTTTTACTCACTTAAATCATCACCATATCGGCTGTTGTTGATTTCTATGTGTGAATATAACTTAAAGCTACACTGTAACTTTTCTGATGGGGGTCCACCACCTGCTTGTCTCCATGACGATGATATTGCAAATACGGGAATGTTTCTTAGTCTGACATTTATAAATTATTATTGTCACCAGACCAAGTTACAGTCAGGAACAGAAGAACTGACGGAGTAAATCTGAGCAAATCCAGATGTGAACGTGTTACATGTTTAACGAAGATACTTCATTAATCAATTAAATGAATAAAAAGTACATTTCATGATAGTGTTTTGAAAGCTCCTCTATTATGCAGCTCTGACTCTGGTGAGCTTTAATAAAGCTGTTATAAAGCTGTTGCCTCCTTAAAAACAGACAGGAGCTGTGTTTGACCCTTTATTATCAGGGCCAAAATCAGCCACATGCTTCTAATGAAGGTGTATGGAGTTTAAAAACACAGTGGAGCAGTGTTAACCCTTGGAGAGAAGAATGTGGCCTAAATATGCAGAGTTTGTGTGTTAAAACATAACACTGGTTATGTTTAGATGAGGAAACAATATTACAGCACAGATCAGACAACAGCATCAGGCGAAGCTTTTAATAAATGCAGAAAATCCCAAAAAGAAGAAAAATAAAGATATTGTTGGTACAGGAAAAACCCTGAAACGTTCCCAGCCCAGGTACTAATGAAATACTGTATATGTAAGAGTTTTTCTGGACTCGTGAGGACTTTCATATGTTTAAGTGCACAGATCTTCTCACCTGATGAATTTCCAACCAGGTCAACTCTTTATGGTCAGACTGTGTTAAAATAAAGCTCAGCTTAAGTCTAACAGAGCTTCAGACAGAGCAGTGCTTCAGTTAGCTTCACACCTCTGTACTGTTCATAACATGAGCCGTGTGAACACTGTACAACAGTATAACACAGTATTTGAACAGTATAACACAGGATTTGAACAGTATAATACAGTATTTGAACAGTACAATACAGTATTTGAACAGTATAACACAGTATTTGAACAGTATAACACAGGATTTGTGGGTCACTTTGCATCTAAATGAATGTAAATAATTTGTCTGCATCCACCACATGCGACTCGAGCATTTTTCCCTCATATGAACAGAGCCGGAGCCGCATGTGTCTCACGCTCCATTTTACACATCGCATGACCTCCCCGACCTCTGACCTCTGACCCCTGGTGTGTGCCACAGCGTTTCATGTATCCACAGGCAAAGCTGCACGTTCACATCGTGCTTTGCTTCTCAGTGCTTCAGCAGCTGTGCAGAAGAACCACATCCGCAGGATTCAAACAGGTGAAGTGTGTAAAGACACAGAGGAGCGTATAAAGGTATATAAGGTCTAGGGCTGAAACGATTACTCGAGTAACTCGGATAATTCGATTACAAAAAATATTCGGGGCAAATTCTTTGCCTCGAGGCTTCGTTTAATTCATGTCACCAAAGTCAATTTATTTAAAATGTCTCTGCTATCGTATCGCTCCTCCTTTGTAGACTGCTGCGCCAGTCTGGGATCACTGTTTCACACGGACAGTTATCAATGACGTACATTTCAAAGATTTGAAGCGGCGCGATTTATTCCACGGTGTGGAAATGGCAGATAATGACGTGGCCGGTGCCAGTGTGCACTGGCAAAGCCAACCTGATGTACCACAACAGTACGTCTTCAATGCTGCAGCACTTAAAGCGAAAGCATCCTCATGTGAACTGTACTTCTCTTAGCGGAGTCGGAGAATCTACGAGGTAATATACTTTTACGATTGCTAACTGAAATGAAAAGTAACGCCTATTAGAATGTACAGTATTTGTAATTATTTGTAACCTGTGTTATGAGTCGATAGTAACGAGGCATAATGAGCAGCAAGAGAGCAAATGATCTCACTCAAAATCACTCCCTTCCTCACGTATACACAGACACACACACACACTCGGTGTTTCCCATATCAGAAACGTCTAGTTCGTTGTTCTACTTTTACCAAAAATCTGATTTAATCTAGAACCGCTGGCATCAATAATTCCAATATCAGAGAAAGGAAATATTTTACCGGACGTTTACGAACACTTATGTGTTCGCTAGTTCTATATTTAGCTTATTAATTAGGCTAGTTAAAGGATTAACGTTGTCACTTAGAAAACTCCTGTCTTATAAGCCAATAAGCCAAAGGTTTTACACTTGTTTAAAAAAAATGTTGACTTTAAATAAAAACCTTTTTTGTGAGGAATAACAGCAATTGCTTGCTCATTTTAAGAGGCCTTTCATGTTGCGTTACACACTATTGATATAGTTGTATAAAAAAAAAAATGTGTTTTTTATCCGATTAATCTATTAATCGATTATATATTCGACAGAATACTCGATTCCAAAAATATTCGATAGTTGAAGCTCTAATAAGGTCAGGTACGTATATAAGGTCAGGTACGTATATAAGGTCAGGTACGTATATAAGGTCAGGTACGTATATAAGGTCAGGATTAGATTATAGCAGGATTCAGACCAAGAGGAGCGGATCAGGTCAGGATCAGATTACAGCAGATTCACAATGTTTTAATGGTCCCATAATACACAAAGTTCACTCTTCTGCACTTTAATGTTATAAAGCTGTTACCTCATCAAAAACAGGCCTGGAGTCGTGTTTTGTTTCATTCACACATTTAAGGACTTAAATAATCCTTTATTATTCGTCTGTCTACATTTCCACAGCTCTAAATCCTCTGCTCCACCTCGTGACATCCTGAATCAACAGTTTTCAAGTTAACAGTTCCTTTTACCTTTAGTTCGAGAGAGAGCGGCAATTTCAGGGCTGAAATCATCCAAATGATTCTGGTGAAGGTGAATGTCAGAGGTGTAAGACAGTCCAGAGCCAGATGCCCTCCCACACGTGTCGCTCCAGCTGCTCTGTGTCGTCACTCATTTTGGTCCAAAGGGAAACAGTGATGGCAGTTTCCTCCTCAGATACAGCAGGAAAACAGCTCCACAGGGAGTTACAGCTGAACTGTTCTAACAGAGGAGGGTTTTTCACTCACTCTTTATTTTACACTGATGGACCCAGAAATGACAAAGATATTCACTTTCACTTTTAAATCAGCTTTAATCCAACATGCTCAGATATGCTCAGCTGATGATTTACACGATCTGTTTCTGACTCTCATAAGTTTTAGTCAGAAAATGGTCCGTTGTGATATTTCTATGTAATATAACAGTTTTAGTGCAGAAAGAGGAAGAGGAGGAAAAGAAATCATCAGGTCTTCATCATAAAGAAGGAAAAGTCTGATACACACTATATTCAGAGCAGACTGGCTGTGTTAAATCATATTAAATAGAGAAAGTTCTGTTCTTATTTTTACTGAATTAAAATTCTGAGCTGTGGATATTGAACCAGATTAATTGAAACACTTCATATTTGAAGTATAACTGTGCAGTGCTTGTGCTGTAATGTTTCATATCTCAGTGCTATTATAATATACTCATGATCAGAAAACCGTTTTTGCATCTTAAAACGTCTGAAATCAAATCGATATCGTGACCCGTGGATCAGATCGTGGGGAAACTGTATCGTCGCCTTAAAGACGTCCTGGACCTCTGCTCCAGGAGATTCTCTCTAACTGGACCTTCTCAAAGTTTAGTAGAAAACCTCTGGTGTGTGTGGAGCACGTCCTGTATCACCACATGACATCACAAGGTGGAACAGAGTAAATTCTGTTGGAGAGAAGAACTAAATATGCAGGATTTCTGTGTCAAACATGTGAATGAAACAAACACAACTCCAGGATTAATGAAACATTCAAACATGGATCAGAAAACAGAGGAATATGAATATGTCCAGAAACAGGAACAGGAAATAACTGCTCTGCATTATTGGCTGACAGTTTTATTTAGTCCCTATGATCGGACTGAGCCTGTCAAATACAGAAACTATTTTGTCAAACAATAACATTTTATTTGTCAAGGCAAAAGATGTTCTGCTGTTCTGCTGATGTCCCGAGAAAAACCCCAGAGACGAATCAGTAAAACTATCAAATCAGGATTAAAACTACTCACAAAACCAGATCACGCTGCCAAATATAAAAGAAGAGGCAGAGTTTCTGCAGCAGTTTGTGGAAAGGAGGATTTTCCTCCAAAAACACATAATGAACCATGGGGGAGGTAAAGACGTCAGAATGTGGTTTTGTGGTGGTTTTTGCCCATTTTACACTGATTTATGTTCTAATGTTGTTTCCTCGTTACAGAATAAACCTGGAGTGTTCTGTTTCCTTCACACATGTCGCTGTTCTTTTCTCCACTGTGTTTTTAAACTCCACACACCTTCACTAGAATCATTGGGATAATTTCAGGCCGTGAATTGTCTCCACTAAACTAAAGGTAAAAGGAGCTGTGAAAACTGCTTCATGACATCACAAGGTGGAACAGAGTGTTTTCTGTTTGAGAAAAGAAAAGCCTGACTGGACTAGACAAATAATAAAATATATATAATATATAATAATGATCAAACGTGTGAAAGAAACAAAACAACATCAGGTGTGTTTTAATAGAAACTTTAAGTCTCACATATTTCCAACAACTTTCTTCAGGAATCTAAATTTATAGTATTGATCTCAGTATCAGAACATAAAAAACCTGATCAGTGCATCTTTAGTAACATTATTTAAAAAAACAGTTTATTTAGTTTTGTGCCAAAGTTCTGCAGCTCTGCTACAGCCACTGAGATCTAAGAGGTTCTGTCAGGACGTGAGCTGTAAAGAGACAGCACAGATCTGACGTGTAACTTGGTCTGGTTTGATCTCCATGAAAATAGAAAGGTTTAATGCCGTAGTGTGAAACATTCCAGACAAAACAATAACATCTACATGAAGAAAAGCAACTGACAGAAAGTTACACAATGCACCTTTAAAATGAACTGTCCCAGCAAACAAATGCAATAATCTGTATTTATGTATTCATCTGTAGACCCCAGGAGCTGATATTTTTATTTTTTTATTATTTTGTATTATTTTGTATTGTATTGTATTGTATTATATTAGTACTGGGACAAGACACTTTGCTGAAACACGTGGGAAAAATCAGGTCCAGACACTTTAAGGGCCACTTGTGTGATTGAAAATCTTCAGACTCTTCCTCCGCTCATCATAACTGTTCCTCTGAGCAGAAACACTGGAGGACACTTCCCTCCTGTAAATGCAGCGAATCAACAGAACAGCAGATATTTTCATTCTTTAGAAAGGAGAGTGGACAGGCCCAGTCAGACCACGGCCTTTACAAATACAAAGGTCATTATTTTAGTGTAATTGAACTTTCATTGTTCCAAATGACCTTTTTAGTCCTGTAACAGCACTGAACAAAAACAGAAATGCAGAAATGGCAGCGGGAGTTTAATGAATTAATAATTGCACTAAATGAAATGAGGTTTGAATAGTTGGAGAGTGGACGTGGGTCATTTGGTTTGATTATCAGTAAAGATTATTCTGGAGTAATTAGAGCACAGACCTCCTGCAGTGGGACCACACTGACGGTACCATAACAGATGCTATAAAATCTGTGTGGGACATTTTATGAATATAAACAATAGTTTTCCAGACTTCTGTAAAAAGCCCAGTTTCTGCTCTCTGTTTTTCCTCATCATAAACAGACCTGGATTTGTGTTTTGTTTCATTCACACGTTTAACACACAAACCCTGAGAAAATACCCTGTTCCCTCTTGTGATAATACAGGAAGTGCTCCACTATGTTTTTAAACTCCGTACACCTTCAGTAGAATCAATTGGATAATTTCAGGGCATTTTGAGCATTGGAGATTAGGGGAGGGCAAAAATATTGAAATATTTATGTATTGTACCATTTAATTTGATGATTTAGCATCAGTATAGTGAACTGTGCGTCAACATATCACCAAGAGCATTTTAGGCAGATTTTACTACATTATTTTGTGTAAGAGCTACAATTATGTTGACATTTTCTTGGTTTAATTAGTAAAATGGGTGTTTTTCATATTAACTTTGCCCATTTCGTGGACTTTTAATATCACACCAATGATTTAGCCTTTGGTTTCCACTGAATCGAATTTGAAATACATCATATTGAATCGTATTGACTCGAAAGTGTCGAAAAACATATAGTGGCCTGTGTATCGTATCAGCAGCTTCTTAATGACACCCAACCCTGTTGGAGATGCTGACCAATAATGAAAGGATTCCTCAAACGTGTGAATGAAACAAAACACAACTCTGGGTGTTTAAGGAGGTGACAACATCACAACATCACAAGAGTCAATTATGCAGAATATAGGACCTTTAAACCTCAGTTAAAAAGTATAGTGATGGTAAAGTAATATAGTAATGTACACAGAAAAACATCTAAATATGAGTCCAACGGTGGTGCAATGTCATTGTGTGTTCATTTCTTTTTGCGTAACTTGTGAGATTAACTACAGAGAGGATCCTCTGGACATATGAATCCATCAGGAAAAAGCTCAAATTGAAGAAAGAGTCGTTAAGTCATGAGCGCCTGAACTCCAGCAGTTTTAAAAGCACTTTGGTCTGTGTTTCGTAACATGTTTCTATAAAAGGTTTTCTCTAAGCTCCACGTGGTCAGGCTGTCACATCAGCACCACATCGGGCTCAGTGCTCTCCCTGTGTTCAGTCTCCCGCTGGTTTAATTATCAAATCCCCAGAGCAGTATTTATGTGTTCACCACTGGAAAAGTCCACAGGCAGCAGGAGCCGGAGCAGATGAGACACAACGGACTAAATGTGCTGGGTTTGCCTCATGGTCACTCTGCACTTACACAGAAACAAGTGAATTATATTTACCCACAAACAGCTGAAATCTACAATTACAGATGGAAAGAGTGAAGGAAAAACAACACTGCAAACGAGAGGATAACTTAAAGAGGGGGTATTATGCTAAACCTTTTTTGTGATCTATGCTTTCCACAGAAACATGCCTGAAGAGGTTTTAGATGTCATCCATGTGTGTTTGAGTAATATAGTGATCTCCTTACACCACAAGCTTATAACACTACAATTCCACTGAGCCACAGGTTGGCGGAGCGTTTCCAGCTCTCAGAATGATGTTGTTGTGTCCTTGGGCAAGACACTTAACTCACCTACCCTCATTTTGACTGGAATTGTATGTCTCATTTTTACTTTGCCAAAACTATCAAAGCGCTGGTGCAAACTGCAGTGGGTGATGTGAGTCTGACCTGGTTCATAGGCAGCACAGACTGTAGTGGTAATGCGCTGAGGCCCCTGGTAAAGGTCAGTCTCTCATTACCTCTCACACCTGCCTCTGACCGAGGACACAGCTGCTGATGCCACAGACCGACTTACTGCTGGGATTATTACTGTCGTTCAATAAATTAAACGCATGAATCATATGTTTCACTCAGTATTTAGTCTTTGGTTTGCACTTGTTTCCCTGTAGTTGTTAATCTTCTTATCCAGGGCCGGATCACACAGGTAACAGTCTAAGCTGGGACCCCCAGACCTCCCACACCCCAGACACTTCCTCCCGCTCCTCTGGTGGGATCCCAGGGCGTTCCCAGGACGAGAGGCCTCGTCCCCAGTGTGTCCTGGGTCTTCCCCGGGGTCTCCTCCCAGTGAGACATGTACAACTGTGTTTCAATGAGCTATTTAAATGCACCCCCAGAATGTTATAGTACACAGACACAGTCGGCCATTTAAATGAATGAGAAACAACTAATTAACGTGAAGTCATGACTGAGCCTGAACAGACGTCGTTATCATGGTGTTTCTCTGGAAAAGTAAATGGATCAGTCTGGTTATGTTATGATACAGAACACAGGGCTAATATAGCACTACACAGCTACTGTTTGCAAGTTTTGGCACTTTTACTACTTTATTCTTCTTCATGTGTTCAGATCTGTATTTAGCACAATATTATTCCTTAAAGGGCCCATATAACAGTATTTTCAGGTCTGTTACAATGTGTCTCCATGAAAAACATACCAAAATAAACAAACACAACAACATAAATCCTGCATACTTGAGTTCATCTCTCAAACAAACTCCATAAATCTACAAAAATCTACTAAATAAATGGCCTCTCTCTACTGAACAAAAAGTAAAAGGAGCTGTTCACTTGAAAACTGCCACTTTATGATCACAAGTGGAACAGAGCATTTTGAGCTTTGGAGATGCAGACCGTTTTTGAGGAGGTTCTAATGTGGCTAAAAGTTCACTAGGACTTTTTATCTAATCAGAATCACTTGCTTTAAAGTGCTATTATAAAGATGAATAACCCAGACAGATGCACATACTGACAGCATTTCCTCCATGTGCCGTCATCTCAAAGCACATATACATATATATATATATACGGACTTGATCTGCAGCCAAGTCCGACCGGCAGCTCCACGAGCAGCACAGCACAGAAAGACTGGATAAGACTGTATGAGTGTTTAGAAAGGAGGCAGAACCAGGAGCAGTATTAAAAAACCCTAGACTTTAGAAAACAAAACGTCATTAATCGCAGAGGAGGAAGAGTCTGGAGGGAAGAGGTGTAAGAATCAGGAGAAACAGACACCTGCCATTCCACCATCTGACCCGTCCTGACATCAAGACATTTTAATTTAATTCCTTCATGTCACTTACTTAAATACCTTGTTTCTTACATTAGTAGACAACATGCATAAGCTGTGTACGGTGGCATCTGAAAATAAAGATACAGTAAAATATTAGAAAGAAAACTGACCCCTCTCACTAATCACAAATGACTAATCAAAACTCAGACGCACAGTGAGGCTGTAGTGAGGCATTATTTATTTGGAAAGCCAAAAATCTGAACAAAAGTACTAAACTGAGTGAAGAGCAACAGGTTTATAAAAACAAGCACACACTGCCATTCACCCAGAACAGAAAACAAAAGGCTGGTGAAAGGTTCTATTGTCACAAAGGATCTGCAGCTCTACAAAATACTCAAGTCAAATGTCATTTTAGTGAAAAACTCACACCTAAAGGAAAATAGCTCATATTGTTGAGTATCACTACACTACATCACCAGACTCACTAACAGCTTCATCCACCAGGCTGTTAGGATGCTGAACTCTCCCCTCTCTCTAACCAGCAGACTGTTAGGATGCTGAACTCTCCCCCCTCTCTAACCACCAGACTGTTAGGATGCTGAACTCTCTCCCTTCTAACCACCAGGCTGTTAGGATGCTGAACTCTCTCCCTTCTAACCACCGGGCTGTTAGGATGCTGAACTCTCTCCTCTCTAACCACCAGGCTGTTAGGATGCTGAACTCTCTCCCTTTTCTAACCACTAGGCTGTTAGGATGCTGAACTCTCTCCTCTCCAACCACCAGGCTGTTAGGATGTTCAACTCTCTCCCGTCTCTAACCACTAGGCTGTTAGGATGCTGAACTTTCTCCCCTCTCTAACCACTAGGCTGTTAGGATGCTGAACTCTCTCCCTTCTCTAACCAAAGGCTGTTAGGATGCTAAACTGTCTCCCCTCTCTAACCACCAGGCTGTTAGGATGCTGAACTCTCTCCCTCTCTGACCACCAGGCTGTTAGGATGCTGAACTCTCCCCCTCTCTAACCACCAGGCTGTTAGGATGCTGAACTCTCTCCCTGTCTAACCACCAGGCTGTTAGTATGCTGAACTCTCCCCCTCTCTAACCACCAGGCTGTAAGGATGCTGAACTCTCTCCCCTGTCTAACAACCAGGCTGTTATGATGTTGATCTCTCTCCCTCTTTAACCACCAGGCTGTTAGGATGATGATCTCTCTCCCTCTCTACCCACCAGGCTGTTAGGATGATGAACTCTCTCCCTCTCTAACCACCAGGCTGTTAGGATGCTGAACTCTCCCCTCTCTCTAACCAGCAGACTGTTAGGATGCTGAACTCTCCCCCCTCTCTAACCACCAGACTGTTAGGATGCTGAACTCTCTCCCCTTGGACTTCCATTCATTATGATGTATTTATACACCTGGGAGTGAGAAACACAATTAACAACAAACTTTTTTAACACTGAACTTGAACTTTTCACTGCAGTGAGTTTAGAAACACTTTTCACAAACGAGAGGCCAGAGGAGCGACTCCACTCTCTGATGAACTTTATGGATTAATTTATTCTTCCTTTTTAACTACGGGCCAAATAATACTCAAAAATAAATAAATAAAACTAGCATGCTGACCCTGCACCACAGTTATTTCCTGGTTTACGAAGGATAAAAAACACATTACACACAGGAGTCTCATTATGAAGCCACAGCTCCTCATGTCTGGAGTCAGAACCAAACATCTGCAGCGCGACGGTAACGGCCGATAAAACAGAGTCAGGGGCAGAGGAGCGACGGACTCAGAGACGCAAGATACAAACTCAGGAAATGGAGAAAATCAAGACTTTATTAGTCACCTCTGGTAAAGCGGTGAGTTTAAACTGCAGCTTCTCATCCACATTATCCATAGAAACTGTCCTCCGTCCATAAAACCGCACTATTAATCCAGTTTGAGGCGTTTTTTAAAGTAAAAAGGTGAGTAGTTCCTCACGTGTGTCTGTTTACATCCACACAGCGCACGGTGGAGGTGAAACTGCAGATTAGTGACAGTGACTCTACTTCCTGTGGACTTTATCGTCAATCTTTTATATTTAAAAATCCTGTATCTGAAGTCCTGCACCACATTTCACAAATAATAAGAACACAGTTTTGTCTTGTGTCTAAACTGAAGTGCAGAGTCTGATCTTTGAACACTTCAGGGTCTCAGGGCGAGTGGTTTTACTGCAGACAGGAAACAGCTGAGGCCATCGCGCTCAGAACGTTCGAGCCTTTTTTACACAGTCATATCCCACCGCAGTCTCTGTGACTGAAGTCTCTCCTCGTGTTTGTGGTCTGAGCTTTTGTCACATTTAAAAATCATTTAAGTTTAAAAAAATCCTTCAGTGTTGCGGCCTTTAGTTCTTTCCTGAAACAGAAGAGTCTCTGTTCCACCTCGTGATATCAAGTGGTAATTCAGGAAACGCTCCTTTGTGTTTTTAAACTCCATACACCTTCACTAGAATCATCTGGATAAATACAGAGCATTTGACTCCAGAATATGTCAGACATGTGCAAATAAAACAAAACACAACTTCAGGTATGTCATTATTACATGACTTACAAAACCTAAAAACCTGGCCTTGACCCTGACAACTTTGCAAATTACCGGCCCATATCCAACCTTCCCTTCCTGTCCAAAATCCTTGAGCGTGTCATAGCTGCACAACTACATAAACACTTAATCTCCAACAGCCTGTATGAGCCATTTCAGTCCGGTTTCCGTCAAAAGCACAGTACAGAGACAGCACTACTCAAGGTAACAAATGATCTTCTCCTCTCCTCCGACTCAGGCCAACTCTCCATCCTCATCCTCTTGGATCTCACTGCCGCTTTTGACACCATCAGTCACACCATCCTCCTCTCTCGCCTCAAGACCTTCATCAACATCACCGGCTCTGCTCTATCCTGGCTCCAGTCATATCTTACCAACCGACAGCAATTCATCAGTATCAACAACTGCTCCTCCTCCACTGCACCACTGTCTCAAGGTGTTCCCCAAGGTTCGGTGCTTGGTCCCCTCCTGTTCATCCTGTACATTCTCCCACTTGGTAACATCATTCGTCGTCATGGCCTCTGTTTTCACTGCTACGCCGACGACATACAGCTCTACATCTCCACTTCATCCATTAACACAACAACTCACTCCTCCCTCACACGGTGCCTATCTGACATCAAAACCTGGATGACACACAATCTACTCAAACTCAACAGTGACAAAACCGACATCATAATAATTGGCCCAAAAACACTCACTAAATCCTCCTCAGGTTTCTGTCTAAACTTTGATCATTCCACACTCACTCCATCCCCACTCATCCGAAATCTTGGCATTCTCATTGACCAAAACCTCTCATTCGAACCCCATGTAAAGCAAATAACCCGGACTGCCTTTTTTCATCTCAAAAACATTGCACGCCTCCGCCCATCACTCACCTTTTCAGCTGCAGAAACTTTAATACATTTATCATATCCAGAATTGACTACTGCAATAGCATCCTCTATGGCACACCCTCAAAAACACTTAACTGCAATATATACAAAACTCTGCTGCCCGCCTCCTCACACGTACCCGTGCATGAGCGAACACATCACCCCCGTCCTCCAAAACCTCCACTGGCTCCCCATCCCTCAGCAAATTCAGTTCAAAGTTCTTCTTATTACTTTCAAAGCTCTCCACAACCTGGCCCCCTCCTACCTCACAGATCTGCTCCACTGCCACACCCCATCCCGCTCCCTCCGCTCCTCCAACGCAAACCTCCTGTCCCTCCCTGCAGGACCAAGCTCCGAACCTGGGGAGACAGAGCCTTCTCCGTTGCTGCTCCCACCCTCTGGAACTCACTCCCACAGCCACTCCGAGAATGCACTGACCTCACCACCTTCAAAAACACCTTAAGACTCACCTGTTTAAAGCTGCTTTTAATCTGTGACTGTTATGAGGACTGTTTTTAATGTTTTTTACCTGTGTATTTTTTTTTAATTGCTCATCTGTGTAAAGTGTCTTTGAGTATCTTGAAAAGCACTATATAAATAAAATGTATTATTATTATTATTATTATGACTTACAGGTCACAAGAGTAAGTTTAGCATAATAAGAGTTGAAGAACACATTTTAATAAATATATGCTTATAGTGTTTATTTATAAGACACCAATCTGAAATGAGTGCTTTCCTGTTCATTTCCAACAGTGTGTCAGTGTGGAGAGGAAACCTGGAGACGTATCAGATCATTACTGTGACAATCCGAAGCCCAAACTCCTGCTCTGCCAGAACTGAGCACTTTCTGTTTGAGACGGGCATTTTCTGCGAAGGACCCACTTCTCTTCACTTCTTTGTGTCGGCTGATAGATGCTTGGATGAGGTCTGCACTCCTCCAGTGCTGAAGAAGAGCCATAATTATCCTGCAATCTACGAAGCCACTGTCCAAACCCCAATTAGACGAGCAGCGAGTTTTCTCTGTGTGCTGCATCTGATGTTTGGTGTCAAGTCACCATCCAAATGTTCATCAAAAAGACGAACGCACAGCTCAGTTTTAATTTCTCAGACAAGAGTTTATGGAGAAAGTTAAATGGTAAAATGGTCACATTTGTAAACAGCGATTTTCCACTTTCAAGGCGCTTTACATCAAGGAAACACCCGTTCACGCGCATATTCACACACCAGGGTACGCAGACACTGGGGCGGGGTGGGTTAAGTGTCTTGCCCAAGGACACAACAGCAGTATTCATATGTGGGGTCTGGAATCACACTGCCAACTGTAGGCAAGTGAATCTGACCTTTGCCAATGATGTTTATGTGGAGAGTGGGATTCAAACCACCGCCCTTCAGATCAGCGGAAAAACGCTCGACCAACTGAGCCACTGCTGAAAAAAGTGTGTGTAAAATCTGTGTGAATATGAAATCCAACCACAGCAGGTCAGACTTCATGTGACGTCTTCTGAAAACTCAACAGCACAGACGACAAAGCTGTTTTCAAGCAACTCACATAAAAAGTGCATTGTTGGTCTGTTTGCACTGTGTAACTTTTCTGCTGGAGGACCCGTCAAACGCTTTGTGTTACTACTTTGTCTGAAATGTTTCACAATATGGCATTAAACATTTCTATCTTCATGGAGACCAAACCAGACCAAGTTACAGGTCAGATCTGTGGAGAGGCGCCTGTTTTTCTATGTATTTTTGAGCTATAAAACCACCTCATGAATAAATGTAAAGTAGAGCAGTTTAATGTCACACTGTGGAACATTCTAAGCAGAGCAATGATATATCCATAGAAACAAGCAGGTGACGGACCAAAAAACTAAAAAGTAACAGTGCACCTTTAAGATAAGGAAGACATTGTGATATATGTTGGTAAATAAAACGTGTGGAAAAAGTCCATAACAGCTTTACTTATTGCCCCTGTGTTCTGCCCCCTGTGTTCTGTCCCCTGTGTTCTGCCCCCTGTGTTCTGCCCCCTGTGACCCTCGGGGCCCATGTGACCAATGCAGGAAAAACTCTCCTGGGATTTTTTTCTTCCACGATTCACTGGGCTCAGCTGTGGGCGACACACTGTCCAAGAGGAACGTCCATGATCAGAGTAAGAGTGTGTTTGTAACTACGACTATCAGGATAACGAATATATCGACTTTTCAATGTACCATCACTGGAATTATATATTTCGGGGCTCAGTGTTATCGTGTGTAAAGTTCCTTTGCAAAAGTGAAGACATTTCATGAATTTTATGAAATACGATAAGATTTGAGCCGCAGAGAGAAGAATCTATAACTTGACCTGATGCCTTTTAATGATAATGCAGTATATTTTAAAGTGGTTCACAGGGATTATCTGCTCTGTATCAGTGGCATCATTTAGTTTCAATATTATTGTTTATTGAATTATTTCTCTGCGACAATATTTCATGCTTCAAAATGTGTTATTGTGACAGACCTATTTGTAGCTGCACTCCGTTCCCATTATATATAAAGGCATCCCAAGAGTATCAGCAGTGCAGTTTGCTCATACAAATTATGACCTGTATTTAAGTTTCATGCTGAGAATTATTTACCAAAATTGATGTTAATATTTAGTTTTTACCTGAACTTTAGATTCTTTGACATTCAATGAGTTAATTACAAAAAAACAACAACTAAACCCTGAGGTTTTTATTTCCAATACTTTACTCAAGATCCAGCTCAACCAATAACAACACAAAATAAATAGCCAGTCTACCCCCAGAACCCACTGGGCCTTATTACGGTTCTGTGTCGGGATGGGCCTGTGCAGAGCATCGAGTGACCGCAGGCCAAACGACTGGTGCAGAGCTAAAGGCGCAGAACGAGGCGAAGTGCAGCACCCATCACTTTGCTCACACTCTGCTCCGTGGGCTCGGGGTGAACAGTTTCCCGTCCCACCGTCGCACCACCACAACCTCTTTCTCTCTCCACGTGAGCGAGAAAAAAAACAGAGGTGGAATAAATTAGATTCTGTGGTGCTGCGTTCCAGATCGGTCTGTGCATAAGACATGAACCAGCATCTGTTTTCCTTTTGGCTGTTTGCACGAACAACATGTCATCAGTACAATTAAACTATACACTTCCTATTAGGGGTGCACGGTACACAAAATTCACGGTTCGGTACGTACCTCGGTTCAGACCCCACGGTTCGGTACATTTTCGGTACAGTGCAGGAAAAAAAAACATAACCAGAAAGGCTGTGCTCAAAGGCAGCTTTTTATTGCATAAATCTCCAGCTGAGAGAACTGCAACTTGTAGTAAAACAAGTAAAAGTAAAACATGTAAAACAAGTGAACAGCAGCACCACATTGAGTATATTGACTGGTTACTGAGCTGGACATCAGTGAAGTTTGAACACATGGTCTTTTTAGGGTCTTTTTAGGGACCTTCTGGGTGCAGTGGTGGACGAGCCGCACTCTGGCGGTGCCGCACGGAGTGTCCGCGGGCTCCAGCGCACAGGTCCCGCACACCGGCACAAGTTTATTGCCGAAAGCATCGGCAGTAATGAAATATGACCGCACTCAGTATTCAGACCTTAAGTCCGTGACGAGACTGAGTCCAAATGCGCTCAAGTCCGAGACAAAACCAAGACAGAGCTCTGGCTTTAGCGGAGGAGGAAGTCCAGTGGCACGGGGGTGTCTGTGAGTGGGCAGGTGTAGGTCCTGCTGCAGTGGGACAGGTGTGGGTCCTGCTGCAGTGGGACAGGTGTGGGTCCTGCTGCGGCGCCTCGTTTAAGGGCGTGGGTGTTTTGAAGCGGAGATTGTTCTATGAGTGATATCGCCGCACACCTGGAGCTCGTACGCTGGGGTCGTGGCCGGGCTCGGTTCGGTTGCACTCGCGCTGGGAAAGCGTGCAGAGCTTTAGGGGCTCCAGGCTTGGGCAGGTTCTTAAGTCCTAGTGTGAGTTTGCCCTAAATGTTTGATACATTTACAACGTTTAACGCGTCATGTTACGTCTGTGCAGCTCCTTATTGTGCTGCAGAAGCATCGCACAGATGAGACTGTTTTATTTCCTCGTTCGCATGACAAAATATTTACTCGCAAATGCAAGTGAAATGGGCGCACTGTAGAGCCCTGCCCACACCACCGACTTAAATGATGGTGGTGGGTCTTTCACCCTCTCGCAACGACCGAACAGCAGCAACAACAAAAGCAGTTCTGTATTTGAAGGCGGAGTTTGCTCGCTGGACCAATCCAGACATGTTCACATGTTCATGGACCAATCAGGGCTCATGGCAGTGGTTAAGGAAACCGTCGCAAAAGGAAAGTCCTGTGGTCAGTTCAATATTAAACTTTTGTACCGTATATTCTCTGTCAAAATGCACCGAACCGTGACCCCCGAACCGCAACGGTTCAATACGAATCCATATACCGTGCCCCCCCCCCCCCCCCGCCTACTTCCTCTGCACCTTGTAGAATCTGAAACCCGCCTCAGCTTGGCTCCTGTGTGTAATTTTGTAAATGGTACATAAACTATAGCTCTGAGTGACCTGTGATCTTTTCTGAAATATGTCGTGTTATGTTAATCAGACGTTCTACAGAATTCACACTCTGCTCCAGTATCACTGTGTCTACAGCCTCAGCCCAGGGACTATGACAAAGAGAAAACAGGTTTTTTCTCTCTTCCTCCTCCATCACGCTCTCTTTCGCTCTCCCTCCTTCCCCCTCGTCTTTTCCTCCCTCTATTTCTGTCTTCCATCTCTGTCCTATTATTTCTTCTAATTCTCTCATTTTTTGCCCTCTTCCTCATCCTCTCCCACTAGCTCCTCCCCCTCACTCTCTCCCATGTAAACCCTGTTTCACCTCTTTCTTCCTCCATCTTTAGCTTTGTTTTCATCTCTTCATTTTCCCCCTCCCTCTTTTTCCCATCATATCTCCATATCCCTCTATCGCTTTTTCATCTCCACTCTTCCTCCTCCGTCTCTCCAGTCATCTCTTACTTCTTTTTCCCTCCAATTCATCATTCTTTCTCTCTATCTCTCTATCTCTCCTCTCTTTCTTACACTAACTCCTCCCTTCCTCTCCCTCTGTCTTCTTCCTTTCTTCCTCCCTTGCTTTCCACCCCCTCTCTTTTAAACCAAGTTACTGGTCAGATCTATGAAGAGGCGGCTCAGCTCACAGTAAAAATGCAGGTTTTTCATTACATTATTTTAGCCAAAGAAATATCAGCAATGAAATCATTTCAATATAGATGTTTAACCTTAGACAAAGCAATAATATCTCCATGGAAACGTCTCTTCAGCCCTATATAAACATTTTGTGTATAGACAAAATACAAATAAGAAACAGCACTTTATATCACCGGCTTTTTCCATTTTGTCATAGATTATTGCAGTCATGAGTCAGAGTCATTCCTCACCCCTAATACTGGAGCTGTCTATTTCCTGCAGATAAATTGAAATAATGTGCAAAAAGCAAAGGCGCGTGTTTCTATTGATTCCACTGACGTTGAATCACACAGAATAAACAAGCTGCTATTAGGAAAAATCCTCTCGTATGCATCAGTACTGAGCTGCCCACAGCCCCGTCTGAGGCGCAAACAGAATGGATAATGTCGGCGGGTGTGTAATTGGTGTAGCACGAGTCTGTGAAAGTTTTATAAAGCAGCCAGCCAAAAGAAATGTAAACAAATTGCTGTATCATGCATTAATAATCAGAGTGCTGAGGGCGACGTGTGGCAGCTCCTTGTAGCTGAGAGATGGAGCCACATCTAAAATAGCTCAAAGAGACGGCTGAATAATTCAGCCCTTTTAAAGATGGTCCTCGGCAAATAAACGGTGCAGGGTTGACCACATTATTGTATTAAAAATGTAATGGCTGGAATAAAAGGTGATGCTTGAAGGTATTTTATTAGGGAAACAGCATTGGATAAAAGTGATGAACTTAAACATTTCAGCTTTAGGAGGGAAACTGTCCTCTGCATTTGACCCATCGTTTGTACAAATTACCGTAAATTCGGATCACAAGCCGCTACTTTTTTCTACACTTTCAACACTGCGGCTCGTAATATGAAGCGGCTTTTTTATTTTTTTTTTTTCATCGCGGGAAAACATGGACCAATAAAATGAATAAGTAGTTCACTGAGGTCCAATGAAATTGTATGATTAATCACAACTTCCTTATTTCAGTCTTTCTGTTAACCCTCATCAACATGGAGAATACCAGACAAAAAGCATATGATGCAGCTTTTAAACTAAAAGCGATCACTCTGGCAGTTAAAGAAGGAAATCGAGCTGCTGCCCGTAAAATTGGCATAAACGAGTAGATAGTGCGAAGGTGGAGGCTCCAGCAAGAAGAACTGAGCCAGTGTAAAAAGACAACCAAAGCTTTCAGAGGTAACCATAGCAGATGGCCTGAGTTTAAAAACTTTCTGCAGGACTGGGTTAACACGCAAGAGCGGCCGCACTGTACAAATCAGACTGAAGGCTAAAGCGATCGCTACCGTGGTTTATTCCCAGAGCGCCAAGGTGTGTATGTGCGCCAAGGTGTGTATGTGCATTTTGCGTGTGTGTGTCCCAAGTGTGTGAAGGTGTGTAAGTGCCTGTGGCGCGTGTGTGTCACCAGTGAGCGAGTCCGTCCCCAGAGTTCAGCGGGGACCGCGTCCGCGGCCCGTCCCGGAGACGCTCCAGGCGGCGGGGACGCAGAAGCGAACCCCCCGCCTAGTCTTTGGCCAGCGGTTTATAATATGGTGCGGCTCATATAATTACAAAATTGATTTTTCTTCATAAATCTGAGCATGCGGTTCTTAATCGGGTGCGCTCTGTAGTCCGGAATTTACGGTAGGCACAATTTCCTACATTTTGGTGGGTTTTAGATTATCATTATTATTATTTATTTATCTTTAACAGTCTCTATTAATGTGACATCTGATAATCAGGCAAAACAAAGGGTGGAACATTTGAGGACAAAATATCTTCTAATTTTCCACTTGTGAAGCAGGTCAGTTATTCTCAGGGTTTTCCAGGATTTCCAGGACATGTGGGAAACCTGAATGAACTGAAGCCTGTCTCAATATCTGAAGTGACAGCAGCATTTTTCCAGGTTCCATTTTCCTTCATTCATTTCTCCCTGTTTGCCGCACACAGGGTTTTCGAGGCCGTCTCCACACGGCCCGAAATACGAAGTGACATTAACCTGAGCCGACGTGTGCAGGAGTGTGAGAGGCGACATCACAAATATGTACATGCAAATCACATCAGGAGGAAAACAGCACAGAGGAAAACCAGGAGCACTTCCTGTGTCTGACACTTTTATATGATGACATATGATTTGAGTTGAGCAGAAGTTTGAATAATCACCTTCTGTCCGTGATCAAGGGTGGAAAATAACACATGACATTTACTCACGTTATTGTGATATTAGAGTCGTTTTTGAGCAATTTGTAATTTTTTCAGTAGTTGTTTTTTTTAAATAAGTAATTTTACTTTTATTCAAGTACATTTTGACCCAAGTATTTTACTTCGTGACATTGGAACCCGCCCTCGTTGCTGAGTTAAATCAGACTGATAGAGAAAAAAAAAAAGAAATGTGAAAAAAAAAAAAAACCTATCTGCCGTAAATGAAAGAAAATTGTGCAGTATTTTCTCTCCAGAATGTCCAGTCATTGTGCAGAACCTGCACTGAAAAACACTTTGATTCTGGTTTAATTTTCTTTCTTTTTTATGGCAGTGTGGTGAGTTGGACCAAATAACTCAGAATTTGTTAAACTCTTCATTTGTTTAATTTGTTACTTAATTACAGTTTTTCAGTACTTTTTCCCCTCTGCCCCTAATTATTGGTTCATTTTGCTATTTATTTGTTGCAGCTCAGGTTTTTTACTGATACAGTAGATTTAAACATTTATTTACTGGGATTTTCCTGCTTTGTCTCAGTGACATAAAATAGTGTCACTATTATCGTTTCTCTCATTTCTCTGCAGTGATGCAGCTTCAGAATATGTGACAGGCCTAAAAGGAACAGCAAATCCTGTCAAATCTGACAGATCATTTGACTGATTATTAAGGGGCTGTTCTTTCTAAAATGCTGGACTAAAATACCTGAAGCACTTCTGACCCTGTGGAGCATAAATGAGTTTGTGAAGCCGACTCTTTGGCCTGATCGACTCATTATAAGGAACAAACTGCACAGACAAAACCCCAGGGATTAAATCCTGTCTGATGGTTTATACGTATGTACATGTATGTATGTAGCTGAGGTCTGATAAACAGGACACGGAGCATCTGTTCTTTCATATCAAAGTTGAGGTGGGGACCCCGAACTTACTGACTTATAATTAGGCAGTCCAGGCAGAATCACTATAAAAGGCCAAATTTTTGGTTAATTTTAGGGTTATTTTTTTATTTGTGATGTTGGAGTACAAACGGATCATGATTCTTCCCGGAATAGTTGATTTCACAGAAAATAAGTGGTGTTCAGCTTCCCCTTCATGTTTACATGTCCATGAGCCTTTCCTTTTTTTAGGACAAAAAGGAATAAATTAAGAAAATCCAAGATCCAGTCCAAATCTGCCTTTTGAGGAGTTTATAAAAGGTGCAAACTCCAACTTCTCTGGGAGAATATTTTGTTCCTGAGCCTGTTTATTTGTCATTGCTTTGCCTGGAAAGTTTAAAGCCACATTGTGCCACATCTATCTCCATGGAGATAAGCACCCACAGGCTACAGGGCAGATCTGTAGAGCAGCACCAGCGCTCACAGTCAGAATGGATGTTTTTCATGCATAGGAAATATAATTGAATAAAAGAATAAATAAATACCATTTAGAACATTACAGTAAAATGACGTTTCCATGGAGACAAATAAATGCCGAACCCTCCAGGGGAAAATGTTAAATTGTCCACCTTTAAAAGACAGATCCATCTCCCTGCTCTGTTTCTTAAATGTATTTACAACTTCCATTACATCATGTTTTATGTTCTGCAAACTGTAATATAATCCTGACAGTCTGGCAGAAACAAATGTGTTTTTCACATCAGTGTGTACGGCTTCTTCTACACTGACGCCGACTCCCAGCGTGAGGCAACAAACACGACTGGGCTGAGATTTATCCAGGACCTGCACAGCTGCACAAGGTCAGATTAGCCACAGCATCATCTGTCTGTCCGGGAGCAGGAAAACAGGAATTCTGATTTGAACTGAGCCACTGTCCGGGGCTCAGATCAGGTGGAGCTACACACAGAAAGGACAAGCTGCATAAGACTCCTGCTGGTATGAAATAAACCCAAATAAACCAAATATTGAAGAGATTAGTACATTTTAAAGATGATTAGTATAAAAATATTTAAATACTGGCTAAATATTATACAAGGGTGTTTTCGAGTACTAATAAGAACTACAAATACTGCTACAAATACTGCTACAAATACTGCTACGAAAGCTATTACTACAACAACAAATACCACTACTACAAATACCACTATTACAAATACCACTATTACAAATACTACTATTACAAATACCACTATTACAAATACCACTATTACAAATACCACTACTGCTGCTACTGTTTGTAATTATTTCAGTGGAAAACATGTCCAAATATCCCAGTTGTTATTGTGGATAGATGCTAAATGCCAAGTGCATAGTTTATAATGGTAAAAAAGAAAGCAAAAGCAGCAGACCAAAAATAAATATTTACTAAACAAATATTAGTTTGGACAAAAAAATTAAAAATCCATATGACACAAAAATGGACTCATGAGCTTTAAAGCCGTTATAATGTTGTTACCTGAGCCAAACGTGCCTGGAGTTGAGTTTTGTTTCATTCACATGTTTGAACCCTTTATTATTAGTCTGTCAACATGTACAAAGCTCAGAATGGTCTATTCCACCTTGTGATGTCATGAAGTGGTAGTTTTCACGTTAACAGCTCCTTTTATCTCTGGAGATGAGCAAATCCAGGGCTGAAATCATCCAAATGACTGAAGTGAGTGAGTGGAGGTGTGTGAACTTTAAAAACACAATGAAGCACTTCTCGTGTCACCACATGACATCACAAGGTGGAACAGAGTGTTTTCATTTTGAGAGAAGAACTCGGTGTAAAAGACGTGTGAATGAAACAAAACACAGCTCCAGGTCTGTGTGTGATGAGGAAACATTATAGTGTGGATCAGATCACAGCGAAAGTCGAGTCCTTTAAAACGATTATAACACAAAGTTTATGAAGTACAAAACTTCAGAACCTTAAAGGAGGAGTTCAGAAAATACACTTTTTCTAATTACAGAAAAGTCCAAAGATCAATCGCCTCCGTTGTCTCGAATAAAGAGGTTTTTAATTACGTCGGGCTGGTGGTAGCAGATTTTTCAGCGCCCCGGTCTTTATATCGGCGGCTGAGACAGAGAGAGACAGAGAAAGAGAGAAAGAGAGAAAAAGAGAGAGTGGAGGAGGTGAGGGAGTCTTTTAATTATCACGGGAGAGCGAGCAGCACAAACAGCCGTTCACAATCACCTCGAGCAAGAACCTTTGTGTTTCTACTGCCTGAAGCTGAGGGGGTGATATGGAGCAGGGAGAGACTTCGAAACATGACCTGGACTTACGAGAAGAGAGAGACTGTGATATTCAATAACGGTTAAGCTGAGAATGAATGAGAGATAGAGAGATTAATACAGAGAGAGAGGGAGAGAGGGAGAGCAAAAGACAGAGAAACACAGAGAGAGAATGAAAGAGGCAAAGAGAGAGACAGAAAGAGACAGACAAAGAGAGATAGCGAGACAGAGAGACAAAGAGAGAGAGAAAGAGAGAGATGGTGAGAGATAGACAGAGAGAAATAGATAGAGAGACAGAGAGAGAGACTGAGAGAAATAGACAGAGAGAGAGAGACAGAGAGAAATAGACAGAGAGAGAGAGACAGAGAGAGAGACTGCGTCTCTGAGTCCGTCGCTCCTCTGCCCCTGACTCTGTTTTATCGTCTGTTTCATGTCGTTGGTTTTCGGTGGTTCTGATCTGACTCTGACTCCACAGGAGGAGCAGCAGCTTCAGAATCACAGAGACACAAAGTCTCGTCTCCTGAACTCGTGGAGACGAAATCACAGCCAAAATCAGGCAGATTCTCCTGTAGTGTGTGGAGGCCTGAAGTCCTGGTGCTGAAACCTCATGACAGACAGACAGGTTTAATCTACACTGTGGAACATTCTAGACAAAGCAGTTTCAGATAAGCAGGTGGCGGACCCTCCATGAGAAATATTACCGCCCTTTTAGTAACAAGATGTGACATTTCTACCGCGGTGATAATGGCCACGAACAGAACATCCGCTCATTCAGTGGTGTAAAGTACTGTAGCCACAGCTGCCCTGGGGCAGACTGACAGAAGTGAGGCTCAATCTGCCCCATCGACCCTCCGATCACCACACAGGACTTTCACACTGGGCAGTGTGGGTGAAGTGTCCTGCCTAAGGACACAAGGACTAACCAGGACTAACCAGGACTAACCAGGACTAACCAGGACTAACCAGGACTAACCAGGACTAACCAGGCCCTGCTGAGCCTCTGGGATGTGACAGGATCAGGAGCCGCTGTGGCCACAATTCTAACACTGCATATTTTTAAAAATACTTTTTTTCAGTTTCTGGGACTTTTTGACATCTCATTTCATAGTTGAACTTTATGAATTAAAATGTTAAATTCTGAGTAATGTTTCCCACAGACTGTATAAAGAAGTGGACTAAGTGAGAGTGACGTCATCCACAGAGTTCAGCTCCTCAAATGAAGCTCGTGAGGCTAAGTTACGGTTTCAGGGGTGAATTTGGAACCAGGCTCTATGTTATGAATGGGATTTTTTTGGACAAAACGGAGAGAAAAAAAACACCAGGATCATGAAGAGTGGTGTTAATACGAACATGTTAAGACCAAAGGGACGAGGGTCAGAGCAGCAGGTGCAGAGAGAGGAGCAACAATATTCCAGTGTAAGTCAGTGGGAACCAGGGTCAAGGGGCTGGAAGAGCCGCATGAGACGTCCTATTCCTGGTCCTATTCCCGGTCCTATTCCCGGCCCTATTCCCGGCCCTATTCCCGGTCCTATTCCCGGTCCTATTCCCGGTCCTATTCCCGGTCCTATTCCCGGGGCGTGAGCTAAGTCCATTTATATATAGTCTACGATCTGTACCAACACAGCACTGGAGCAGTGAGCGCCCCCTGGTTTTCCACACAGATATTCACAGTTTAAGAGCTTTACTCAGGGTTAATCAACTACGTGGTGACTAATGAGCACAAGTCTTATCATTTTATGTAAAACCTGAAACTGTTAAATCATTTCCCAAAATCGTGCGTTTTTGCATGTGTTTTTATCGCTTAATATTTAAAATGGTCAAAAGTCTGTGGGAAAATGAATGGAAAATGTACTCCCAGAACCGTAGCCACAGGAACTGCTGAACTACAAAACCAAAAGAAAAGTTTTTCTAACCTTATTCATAACCTTATTTCTATAGTTGTGCATTAACCAAATACTTAAGACAGATTATTTCCTTGATTCACACTTAGATCAGATGTTCGGATCTACATTTGTTTATTAGTTAAAAATGGGCCTGAACCGCCATATTTCAAGGACTGTAACACAACTAATTAGGTTTTTGTCTGGGATCATTTCACCTCGAATCGCAGCTGTAATAAAGTGTGTTCAGTACAAGTCTGATGGGAGAAATCGCTGTGATTTATTCTGACCAAAGTCCTGAAGACGCGAGTTTATCAAACCCATGAAAAGGTTTAGTCAGAAAATCAGAAAACAAAGATGTGAGAGTCTAATTCATGAGAGAAACTGGGATTTTACCTGCGTCACGTTCGGACGACAAATACAGAGAGAGAGAGACAGAGGGAGGGAGAGAGAGAGAGAGAGAGAGAGAGAGAGAGAGAGAGACAGAGAGAGCGAGACAGAGAGAGAGAGAGAGAGAGAGGAGAGAAAGGGGGAAGGGGAGAGAGAGAGAAAGAGAGAGCAAAGAAAAAGAAAGGTGAGACAGAAAGAGAGAACAGAGTGATGGAGACAGAGACAAAAAGAGACAGAGAGAGGGAAGAGAAGGAGAATAGAGCAAAGAGAAAAAGGTGGAGAGGAAAGACAGAGGGGGCGTGAGAGAAAAATAAGGGTAAGACAGAGAGAGAGAAAAACAGAGAGACAGAGGGAGAGAGAGACAGAGGGAGAGAGAGAGGAGAATGGACAGATCAGTGATGTTCATTTACTTCGGTGGATGAAGTTGAAAAATCCAGTGCATCGGCCCAAAAAAGAAAAATGTGGAAGTAAATTTGAGCAATGATGTGTCCGTCCTCCAATTACTGATCAGTTTCTTGTTTGTTGTTGTGGTTTAAAACTATGAGCCAATTAACATGAAGCGGCAGCAAAACGGAATAAATGAGATTTTATATTGATCCAAGT
This sequence comes from Odontamblyopus rebecca, assembly GCA_030686955.1. Classification (NCBI taxonomy): domain Eukaryota; kingdom Metazoa; phylum Chordata; class Actinopteri; order Gobiiformes; family Gobiidae; genus Odontamblyopus; species Odontamblyopus rebecca. Next base: position 38,695,771 of record CM060667.1, read on the forward strand.
CAAGTGTGAAAAATGACATAAATTAGTATTAGATTATTTGGCTGTGTATTTTCAGCAATGTGTCCGTCCCTGTTCCCCACGAGACTAAAGACAATTATAACTAAACCTGCGACAACCTTCACAGTCCTGTTAAAGCCAGAATATTTCCAGCCTCTTTGTGCTTTAAGAATCATCTTTACCTCATTTTTACGTCTTACAAACGTGAAAAACAAAACGGTTTGAGGTCCAAACTTCTTCCTCACTAACATTAAGCATTCAGAGCATCTTTATTCTTCACCACAATAAGTTTAGAAGCACATTTCACAACTCTGAGAACAGAGTGGGGTTCTGCTGTTATTATAAAGTTAACAACTAGCATGCCAACAGAGCTCTTCCTGAATATCAATCATTAAATGCTTTTTAAATCAGATGCAGTGAGCTGAATACAGATCATATGACAAATCTGCACAAAAACATGGGAAAAGTTGGGCCCAGGGCTTTTAAAACATTTAAAACCCACTGAACATAACTGGACGTGTGTCGCCTGAAGCCACAGCAGCCGCATGTGTTTATCTGGCACCTGCTTTATTTTTCAAGCTTCTGCCGCCCAAGGACAGAACACAAACCAAAGGAAATTAGCCACATGTCACTATTTTTTTCCATGACTGAACCAGGATTTGGCAAATTCACCTTTACAAACTGTAGGATTCACACTGTGGTTATGTCCAGCTGTGCAACAAACAAGTCCATTTACCATTTTATTTTGATTGTGGCTCAATATTTATTGTTTTTTTAAAATAATTTATTTGCAAAAACATGAAGATTTTTGCCATTTCTATGTAATAAGGTGATATTTGAGCAGCAGATGGCAGAATATATCACTTCTATGGCTAATTATCGGTTCATTCTGTTATTTGTTGCAGTGATACTGTATATTTAGTTTGAATATTGTTGTTCATCTTCAGAATTTGTTATCGGGGCAGGTCTATGTTATATAACCTAAACAACTGCAGCTTTTGCAGTTTGGCCGTTGCATCCAGTCAAACTGAAAAACACTGTTTACATTAAGGTGGTGCAGACGCCCCTTGAGAGTTTTCCCATGTTTGAGGAGTAAATTGCAGGAGAACAGTCGTCATTCCAGTGCACTGTTGTGTGCGCAGCCTCTTGTGTAACAGAGTTGGTGCCGGAGGTGTATTTTATTCAAATGAGTCACAAGGATGAAAACACGAGTGATGGTCTTGGCTCTGGGCTCATTCTGCACGCTCCATATTCAACTCCACACAGCACAGATGTGTCCAAACTGCAGCCTGGGAACAGTGACGTCGAGCCAACAAATAATAACAGTTATACCAAGTTACTGTATGTTTTAAATAGGGTCATAAGCTGTGTTTGATCTATGCTAAAGGGCCCATGTTACGCCATTTTCTGATCTAGGTTAAAATATTTCCTCATCAAAATCAGGCCTGGAGCTGTGTTTTGTTTCATTCACACAAACCTGCAGATTCAGGCGGAGTTTTTCCCTCAAACTGAAACACTGCTCCACCTTATGATGTGGTAATACAGGAAGTGCTTATTTCCATAACAAGTTTTCAGTATCGGTGCCTTTTAATATTCCCCACGGTCAATCAGAAAGACCCACAGTGTGAGACTTTTCCCAAGTTGAGCTGAGCAGGTTTTTCATGATCTTAAGAAACATTTGAGGCGTCAGGAGCAGGAAGGATTCCTCGAGCTCAGTGCTGGGCAATGAGAAACAGAAAATACTGTGGAGGGCCTGGCCAAAACGCTTAACTCACTTCTGCATAATATTAATTGTATTTCTTTATTTAAAAAAAGCAGTAAATAGTATTATTTTGAAAAGCTGGTAAGAGTTTATGTTATGACTAACAATGAAAAGTGAGGTTGCCTTACAAAAAAGTATTTAAAAAAATGGAGCTTTAGTCCAGGCATGAGGTAAAATTATAAAATATGTTTAATTTGTATTTAAAGTCAAATTATCTTAAACGGGCCGATCAGAGTAAACCAAAGTCCCAGGAGCTGTAAGGCCCAGGTCTGCTCCACTCAGAGTTCAGCTGTGTGTTTGGTAACTGTGGCCTGGAGTTGACGGGGAAGCAGATCCAGGCAGCAGATCCAGGCCGGTATCGGCTGGTTCAGTCATGTAATGGGACAAACCTCTGAATTACCTAAATAGCAGCGCATTATCTTAAAAGTATAACAGAGATGTTATTGCCAATTTAACATAAAACACCAACAACAAAAACTTTACACTTTCTCTTCAGATACACTGAGTTTAGTTACTTCATGGCTAAGTTTAGATGACATCTTGGTGCCATTATCTATATCAAATCTATATCAGTATTAAAAGTTCTCAAAGAGAAAATACATGTGATACTGTACATGCAAAATTGTTAAATAAAAATAAAGTAACTTGAAAAATGCATTGCTAAAAGAGAATTGTTTTAGGTCTAAACTCTGAGCATTTTAATATTAATAAAAAGCTCCTATACAAGTTTTTTTCCCCCAAGTTTTTTTTTTGAGTAAAACGTGTTGCCCCAGTACAGATACACAGTATTATACAGTATTATATAAGCAGCTCCTGAGGTCCAAATAACTCTGCGTCCTGTCTGCATCTAATTAAAAAAACATTTTATTCTTCCAATATTCAAGAAGTGTGTGTTAGCATGCTAGTTGTTATTAGCTTTACCATCAGAGCAAAACTCCAAATTGGTCTCAGAGTTGTGAAAAGCACTTATAGAAACTCAATACGGTGAAGAATTAAACGTAAAGTGTATAAAGGGAAGTGAGGAACATCTTTAGACCACTGAAAATGGTTTAAAATAAACTTGTTCTTTTTTTCCTACATTTTTTAAACCACATTTTTTGGTTAGGGTCCATCACCTGCTTGTTGCTATGGATATGCATGTCAATATTCTACCTGGAATGTTCCACAGTGTGACATTAAACAGCTCTTTAATTACAGGTGGTTTTATCGCTCAAACATATGTAGAAAAACAGGGATTCTGACTGTGAGCGGGGTCGCCTCTCCACAGATCTGACCTGTAACTTGGTCTGGTTTGGTCTCTATGAAGATAGAAAGGTTTTAATGCCGTACTGTGAAACATTCCAGACAAAGTGATATTATCTCCATGGAGAAAAAGATCTGACTAACCCTCCACCAGAAAAGTTACACAATGCACCTTTAATGGATGGTCAAATGTTCACGCCTGATCCCAGGGTTCATCACTGCACCTGCCTCCAGTCACTGATAATTAAAGAACACAGCTCTAACCATTGGCCTTAATTGGCGTGTGTGATTAGGTGAGGCTCCGGGTGTCACAGGCTCAGGCCCTGGTTCAGTGTCAGGAGGGTGTCCTGGCTGCAGAGGTGATGAGCTGCACACAATTTAAATCGATATATACAAGTTTACAGTGATGACATTAGGGACATGTGGACCTGGGACAGGAAACAGGTATGAAATACTTCGACTTCCACATTAGACTTAGACAGACTTTATTGATCCACAAGGGAAATGACTTGGACACAGTAGCTCACATATCACATTATATTACAATAACAGAGTAAAAAAAACAAGATTTTAGAACTGGTTATAAACTTCTAAATAAATAGCAATAAAAATAGCTCAGATCAGATCAGTATCAATAAGACATAAATTATATAAATGTCTGTACAGTAAGTAAAAAATACTGTAATATGAATGCAGTACATCACAGTAATATACAAGAGGTCATAAGGAAACAAGACATTTTCTCAGTCTACTCATCTTCTTCTTGAACACAGCATTACTGTTGTCCCTCCATTCCTGCTGTTTACTCCAAGGGACTTGTACCAGTCCTTTATTTCCACGTCTCGGTCCTGGATGATGACAGGCTCCCCACTAGTGTCCTCTTTCTCCTGAAGTCAGTCACCAGTTCCTTGGTCTTGTCAGCGTTCAGGAGATTGCAGAAAATGTGCAATCAGTGTCCTGTAATCAAGCTCCTGTCCATCTCTGATACACCCAAACACTGCAGAGTCCTCAGAGAACTTCTGCAAGTGCCAGGACCCAGAGCTGTGCAGTAATCAGAGGTTTACAGAGTGAACAGAAAAAGGAAACAGGACTGTATCCTGGGGGCTCCTACATTCCTGACCACAGGATCAGAAAGGGGAGCTCCCCAGTCACACGTACTGAGACCTGATGTTCAGTAATCCAGGAGACAATGGAGGAGCTGACACCCATCCTGAGCAGCTTCTCACTCACCAGAAAGGCCTGGACTGTGTTAAAGGCACTGGTGAAATTGAAAAACCACATCCTCACAGAGACCTTAATACCATCTAGGTGTGAGTGTTACCGGTGAAGATAGATTACAGTATCTTCCACGCCTAAATGGCACTGATAGGTAACCTGCAGAGGATCCAGAGCCACCAGAGGTCTGAGCTGAGCCAGAACAAGTCTCTCAAACACTTTCATGACATGAGACATCAAAGCAACTGGTCTGAAGTCATGAAGTTCAGGGGGAACAGGCTTCTTGGGCACTGGCACAATGCAGGAGGTCTTCCATAGCACCACTGTCCTTTCAAACTTCAGACTCGGGGTGAAGACAAAGAGCATAATCCCAGTGAGCTGCTCGTGGGAGTTCACTTGGTCTGGTCCTGGAGACTGGCTTTGATGAACTTTCTCCAGCTGTTTTCTCACCTGTCCTGCTGCTTTGTTTTGGTGTTGAAACCCATGTTGGCCTTCATCCCCTTCTGGTGCTGATTTGCTGGAGTTTTGCCTCAGCCTTTTCCTGTAGGCTTGACCCTGCCTGAGCTGGACCTTCAGCTGGCCGGTGATCCAGGCTTTAACAGCAGATGCATGTGGGGACGGCTGTGTCCTCATAGGTGGTGATGTAATCTGTTATACGTCATGCTGTCGTTGTCGTCCCCATGGGGCTGGCAGAGCACATTCCAGTCCCTGGTCTCAGAGCAGTCCTGAGGGCATGTCTTTGACTCCACTTCCTTCTCCTGAGGTTTACAATCCACATAGTAGTGAAGTGTGGGTAAAACACTGTCCAAGGAGGCATGGTTGAACTCACCATAAATCAAAAGTAGAGCCTCCAGATGTTTTGACAGCAGCCCAGTGACCACAGTGTGTATCCAGTCACAGGCAGCATCTGCAGAAGACCTCTGCTCTCTAACACTGTCATAACATTAACAACTAAATACAGTATATAACTCATTTCACCTGAGATATGTTAATAGTTTGGTCGTGATTCTGCAAATATCTGTGCTGTTTCCCAGTCCTTTATGTTGTTTTTTCCTTAGCAGAAAACAAACAGTGCATCTCAGACTGTGAATCACGGCCTCTGAAATCAGGGAGACGCGATACAGCTCCAGAACCACTCGCCTTTGTAAGGTTTTGTCAAAGCTTGTGGTTCTGGCTGATCGGGTAAAAAAATGAACCCTTTCTGAATAATTTTAGAATGGTATTCACTATTCATCAATTTCAGACATAAGGATTCCCTGCTGATTTGAAAGATTTGGGAGTGATCCTCAATAACACAAAAATCCTCACAAATTCTTCAAATCAGGAAGGAATCATGTGGATCAAACCCATGAAAATCAGAACCACAGATATTCACTGGTGTGAAATTCTCCACCTCCGCCTGTAGCTATAACTCAAGGCCAACGTGAACTGCTCTAGGAAACTCTATGCTGCATATGGCAGGACAACTAATTTTTCTTTAAAAAAATCACAGATGTTTTACATTGAAACTGTTGCAAATGAAGTCTCTGCTGGAAAAAATGTACATGTGAAAATCATTCTTAAAACGACTGAATAGACTGTCCTTATGTTCAATGTCCTTCATGTTATTTCTGACATTAGATTGTCAGGGATCATTGAGTGACCTCCACCACTGAATGAAGTGTGTGTTTCTCATGTGTTGGAGGATTTGTGGTGTTGTCACAGCATCAGAGGTTATTACAGGCTGCAGCACTTCAATAATGTCAGTGTGAATGATATATGATTATATGATATATGATGTCTTCGTGTCAAGAAAAATATGCAAAAACAGAAAGCCAACGAAGCAAAGGCAAAAAATGAGAAAAGGGAAAATCAAAAGTTATTTTAAAAATTAATTTCACTCCAAACACAACAGTGAAAATCAGCAGGTGTTGATTATACGAGTTCTGCTGTGCCTCAAACACCAAAGATCAGACCTGTGGCTCATTATTCCAATTATCTGATTTTTATCGGCTTTGTAAAAGTACCAGTGTTTTTTACTTTTAGGATATAAAATTTCAACTAATAATTATTACTTTGGCAGTAAACAAAACCTTACATTTGTACATTTCTGTTTCATAAAGTCTCTGAAATCACTACACTCATTCATTCACTTCTCACCTCCATCACATGTCTTTCTCACATTTAGGCCCAATTATCTTTATCCTCGCCCCAAAATCACTGCTTAGTGAAAGAGCTGAAAACACAGAACCTGGAGATGGGACAGTCCTGCTTATTTTTAATTTCCAATTTTTTATTTTCTTTCTTTTTTTTCTTACTGGTGAATTAAAGTGCATCATTGGACCCACTGCTGTATTTCTATTTGTTCATTCTGTAGGAAATATGTGTTATGTTTAAATAAAATATAAGCAGAACAGTCAGATATTTCTGTCTTTTTAGGAAATATTTCTCAATTATAAACAAAACATTTTTTGATGAAACAGAAAAGGGTCTAAGCATGAAAATGGTTTAAAAGTAAATATTATACAGTAGTTGTATTGATACTCAGTTAAATACTGAACCTCTGTTGTGTTTCTGAGCTTTGTGCTCATTTTCACACATGACCACAGCCTCCAAAAGAGTGGAAGACGTCACTGTTACACTGCTCCATCCACTGTTCACAGACTTTCTTCTCCTTACAGCTAAAGATGTACAAATACAGATTTTTCAGTTCAGATACGAGTCCAATGCTGTAACTTTAGTATCTGCCAATGCCCCATATCCACCAGTGACGGATACAAACTGATCCAAACATGTTCTGTAGCTGTTATTTATCTCATGTAACTGCAGAACAGTTTTGCATGAAAACAAATTCAAACATTCTGAGACTTAAAGGGCCAATCATGACCTGTATATTGTCTCATTAAATCACCGTCTATGTTCAGCCAGGACATCAGCTGCTCTGAAGCCGATACTCGGTCCATAAATACAGCACTAGATATGACCACATGTGTTACTGGAAACTTTCCCCAGGGTTGTGTGTCACTTAATTTCTTTGTTTTACAGAAACACCTTTGTCCTATGACCCAGTCCTGGATTTGTGTCTTGGTGAACCCCAAAAGCAAAGAAACGAGTTCAGCTTTCTACCTTTTCAAAGGAGATTATTTTTACTCCACTGCAACTCTAACAGAAACAATTTTGTTGGTTGTTGTTGTGGTTTTTTACCTGTGCAGGTTTTGATAAGGAAAACTAAGCAACAAAGTCAAAGACAACAATGAAAGAGACTGGGTTAAATATAAAAAACACTGTACTTTGTCTTCCAAATGAACTGCCCCATGTCACAAGGTGTTTTTGATGTTCAGATTTTCAGATCCTGTTCTCCAATGTAATTTTAGCTAAAAAGTTACATAATGGGGATTTAAACAGCAAAATAATGACTTGCAATATGAAAAAAATAGCCATTTGATTGTCATCACCATAGTATTCTATTGTCAGGTCAAATAATTAGAACAATTTCAATCAATTTAGATAAAACATACAAAAATCACAGTGCAGCCCATCAGTAATATGCATATTTGCTCATGTGATGTGCAGGACTCTGTGAGCAGCAGCAGGTTTCTTATCATGTGTCCTGCGCCTCACTGCCAGTTCTGCTTCTGTAAACAGGGACAAATGTACCAACAGGAGCTCCTGGCCTCCCGCTGTGCCCCCATGCCTCAAACTAATGCATTTTTAAAGACAGCATCAATCCAAGAGCAGGTCGGATCAATAGAGCGCAGAGGGTGTTTTTGGTAGGGAAAGGCCAACCCACGGACTTCTCTGTGGGCTTTGGTTAAAACACAGTTCGCAGAGCAGGGGCCATGTAATCAGACCTGCTCCCACCAATAATGATGTGATTTAGGAGGTTATGGAGAGAGAAGAGGCCGTGTGGAGTCCGCCTCCAACAGGGAGAGACTACGTGGAGATTAGAATGAATGGGAAACACAAATTTAAGGCTAATTTGGTCATTTTGAAAATTAGAACGAGCTAAGGACTAGAATCAGAAGCAGATTATACAGTCTCCATAGGGGGGGGCATATTTGATGAAAATGTAAAAAAAAAAATCTATATTTTTAACAATTGACTTGAAGGTATTGCCAAAAAAAAAAAAACCAGATATACGGGCCGATATTTGCACCGTTTTGGCTCTAACTCTCCTGCCTCGGCCCATATTTGGTTTATGCACAACAACTGCTTTATTTTAACACATTTATGCGATGAGGTCATTCACAAAATCACACGGCTCCATTAGGGGTTAGCAGTAAAAGGGTTGTGGATGTCTAAAAAATATTTCTTTTGAGATGTTTTCTTTATTATAGCTTCAATATGCAGAACATTATAGTTTAAATATGCACAGCACAGTATAATCAATATTTATGTTTGCATTCATTTCAAATCATATATTTCTGAGGCAGATTGTGATAGTCATCGGTTGCTCTGGATTCTAAACAACTGCTATCAGCATCAGCAATATAAAATAAATAAATAAAAACCTCCGTGGATCTCTATAAAAATGTAAACCCAAAAGTACAGAATTATCCCTCAGTTCTTTCTTTATGGATTATATCCGAACAATTCAAAATTCACACATGTTCAACAAAACCATTTTGTCTTTATCTTTCTGAGACTCACCAGTGCTAAACTTTCACAGACAACAGTGAAGCTACTTGTGATCTTAAACAGCTCGTCAAAAGTCGTACCTGATTTTCCGATCTGGATTTGGGGCGGACCTCTCAAGTCTGTAGAAAGTCTCTCCCCGTCACTGTAAAGCAACAACATGAAACACACTTAAATCAGAATCACAAGTTGAATGGAGCAAAACACAAAATGATTTCAGAAACAAAGTACTCATCAAATTAAATAATCTTTTCTAAAATCTGCCACAAACTCTCCAAACATGTTCTGAAATGCATCTGATTCTTGTGTTAGTTTAACAGTTTATATCTGTGTATCGTCCAGGCAGGATCCACAGCAAAGGAGAAATTCATTTCAAGTTTTTGGATCAAAGTCTAAATAGAAAGGATGGGATAGTTTCAGAGCAGTTTCAGGGTTCTTATCTCCTCCTTTCAGGCAGATATAACACAGTGTCCAAGACCAACGAGAACTGAAGCAGCTGAGAAATGACGTCCAGTCGACAGAACTGAATTTCTCCTTTGCCATTAGCAGTTTATAATTCAGATTTGAGTCTCTCAAATATTAACGTATTAATGTGATGTTAAAACGAGTGATATGAACAGACTTTGGAGTATCAAGATTCAAGGATTTATTGTTATTATCACAATGAAATTACATTTAGAGTATTTATGGTACAAACAGCATATTCATAAGCACAAACTTACTGCCCTGTAAACATATATAATACTGGAGATAACAGAAAACAGAAAGGCAAAGGTACTTTCAGCAGAATGAGGTACAGATGAGTCAGATTGAGTCTGTGATCATTATGTTTGCTAGAAAAAAATCTTCCTTTTTTTCCAAAACAAAGACAATAAAATGAATTGTTCGAATAACACAGTTTGCTGCTTCCTATGGAATATTGGCCATGCTCTGAGATCACCACAGGCATTAATCCTATTTAATACTGTTCCGGAAAATGCCACGGTGGCCCAACCACTTTAACCTGGTTATGAATGAAATACTGCGTTTGCCTTTTGAAAAACTGTTTCATAAAAGAATTGAGTCGGGCCACCAAACATTGTCTAGTTTTCAAGCAGCAGTGGCAGATAAAAGGATTGTGTTTCATACTTCTTTGCTCCCTCAGGGTTTTAAACAACAAGAAATGGAAGATTAGGAACAGAGTAGAAAGAGGAAGCAATTTCTCAGTGTCGTCGTGCTGTGATAAGAAATCAAGAGGTGAGCTATTCTTTTGCATCAAATTGGATTCAATTAAATTACTGTGCGGAGGAATAAAAAATAAAGCAGAGAAAAAGATCAGAGAGACAGAAACATACAGGACCTAAGGGAATATACATCATTTATTAAAGTGGAAATAATTAGCTATTGATTAAAATGGCAACAAAAACTTAAAAAATAAAATCCTGTATCACTGTAGGTTGAGAAGAGGAGGAGCCAAAGTGCAGCATCTCAAATGTTCTTATATTCGCTCCTAATCGAGCTTCTTGCACAGGGAAAATAAACAGCTCATCTCACAGAATCCAACAATCCCTGAGGTTTGTCCTTTTTTGCACATGCTGCACTTCAGACTGCTGAGCGCGTGAGCCAGGAAAGCACAAGAGCAAACTACTGTACGAAAGTTTAATTCTTCCACATGTGTTAATAATATTGTGCATTTCATATGAGGGGAAACAAAGCACAGCACTGCTGCACAGGATTCTGGGAGATTTAAAGATTCACTACGCAACTTTCCTGGTGCTGGAATCAGTCGCCTGCTTCTCCTCATTGAGATGTTGTTGCTTTGCCTGAATTGATGCACAGAATTACATTAAACTTTATTCAATTACAAATATTTTTATAGCTCCAAAATGCCAAGAAAAACCATCTCACTGTGAGCGGATTTGCTCCTCCACAGATCTGACCTGGAAGTAATTTGTCTTTATAGGGACAGATGTGTTTAATGCCCTATTGTGGAATATTTCTGGCACATTTCCAGGGAGACAAACAGGTGACGGAGCCTCCACCAGAAAAGTTACACACTGTACCTTTAAAGTGTGTCACATAATAAGCTCCTGGTCTAAACCTGAATGTGCGTTAAATCTAAAAGGTAAAAGTGCTTTGTGCTGAATCACTTCCTGCTGAAAACTTTACTATAATGAACTCAGAGGAAGAAAAATATTAGTAAGATGTGATACAGCTGTAAGTCATCACTTCATTTTGTTGTTCGTTTCTTTCTTTGTTATAAAAATAGTCAAAAAAGGAAATTATTTATTTCTGTAGGTCCACTGATTTCCCCTTGTTCCCCTGGTGTTTCAGAGGCCAATGGCATCATTATTGTAAATGACATCAAATATAATAAATATATAGTTGATTTACCGGGAAATAATTTTCTCATATAATTTTTAACTGAATATTTTGTCTGTGTTTTAAAATGTCAATAACAAGAGAGAAAAAGGACGATAAACTTTAACTATTGAGTCAATCCTAATTCTGTAATGACATTTGCCAACTTTTATTACCCCATATTACACAGGATGAGCTTTAAGATGTGTTATAATGTTGTTCATCAAAAACATGGAGATGTGTTTTGTTTCATTCATGTTTCAGTCTGTCTGCACCTCCAACGCTCAAAATGCTCTGCTCCACCTTGTGATGTCATGAAATGTAGTTAATATGATTAACTTATGTTCAGGAGCAGGACCACGCCTCAGCCGCCCTCCCCTTTGCAGCAGCCTATCCCGGAATCCCAGTTTATCCCGAAAAACTCGACCCTCCCTCACATATCTGTTGTTCTGCTCCAGACATAAGGCGCCTATGAGGGGGTCCTGTTCTGCTGGGCCACGTGCAGATTGAGACTGAACCCCCACCCTGAGTCTCAACCCAGCCGACCAGCCTCGTCTCAGTATAATAAACACTTTTCACTTCACACATGTTCTGTTTGAGAGAAGAACTCATCTTAAATATGCAGAATTTGTGTGTTAAACATGTGTGAATGAAATAAAACTACAGTAGAACATTATAAAAAATGGCGTCGTCTGGGCCCTTTACCAAAAACATCACATATGAGTGAAAAAAAATGACATTTTCTTGGTTTTGTAAGTACTTAAACATCTGCCTCATGCACTTGGACACTGAACACTCTGTAGTCTTCAGCAAAAATCCCCAAGCGACAAGTTTTAGGTCTCCGTCTGTTCCTTTGCCAAGAGTGGGAATTTTGAGTCATTATAGCCACAGCACAGAAAGCTGTTTTACTGAAAGCCTGGTGGATTGTGGGAATTTCAAGGACATTTCTCTCGTTCAACACTCCAGTGGGACCCTCCCCTTTATCTGAGCGTGCACTGTACTGCTGCATTGTTCTCATTCATGGCATGTTTCCTGCCGCTCGCGTTCAGCTGTGTAAAACCCTCCAAGCTCTGATCCTCAGGGTAAAAACAGGATTCACTCACAAAACTCCTCAACTTTGACTGAATCACAAGTTACAAGAGCTATGGACATAGGAAACAAACGACTTTAAAAGGACACTAAACACCTAAATCACTTTTTTGTATTGATTAGCTGTGTAAATGGGTCTAAAATAGAAGTATTTACCTATCGCTGGCCTTAATTTGGCATTTTAGTGCAGACGTGTTAAAAATCTGAGATCTTTAGGATCAACTATGGCCAGTACTTTTGAATTTTCGGGTTGGACTGACGTCGCCACTGAGTCAGATGCAGGTTTATCTCGTGAGGAGCAGAGCCACTGGCGTCTACGTGAGGAGCTCCTCTCAGCACCGCTGGTCACTGTGATGTCCCGCCGTGTCTGGAGAAGATCCAAGCACAAATGTCCGCTCTGTTTCAAAGTCCAGAGGGTCCGCGCCACCCAACACCCGCTCCCCCAAACCTCCGGGCACCGCCCACTCCGGAGGATTGTTCAGATTTTGGATAAGGGCAGAGTAAAGCTTCAGGAGGGTGTTTAATGGCTCCTTAAACTCATAGTGTGTGTCCGCATGCAGAATACCAGATAAAGTATTTAGTATATATTAAGTACTGAAATTTTCACATTTGCTTTCAATACTAAGGAATAGACTCAATACTCAATACCAATACTACGATGATTAACTATTATTACACTCTACTATTTCTGTGGCCCCAATATCTGTGTAATCCCCCAGTCGTCCAGATAATGGGTCTTTGTGCTCTTATATTTGTTCTGATTCAGCTCAAGATCATTCTAAGGTTATTCAGGAAAGGCTCATTTCAGTGCTGTGAAAGTGACTTTTTTACTATCGACACCCAGTAAATTGGTATCAATAGTTTTCGTTTTAGTATCATTTTAACTTTCTGATTTTCTGTACTTTCTCAGCCCTCGTATGAGCTGCTGATTGTCAAAAACACAAGGAAACAAAAATACAACGGAGTTCAAAAGTGACCAACTGCCACCGAATGTAAACTTCACATTGTAGAAAACAAAATTAAATTCAGTGCATTTTATCTCAAATATAAATCACATAAAGGTCTGTGTTTTGTCATTGATGGAGGTTCACACCAGATTCCACAACACTTACGATTCACAGATCCCATTTCCATTAAAGTCACCGTATCCTTTAAAGTTACATCCATGAAACAGTTTCACTTCCCCAGAGGCTTTAGATTAGATTAGACCAGATTAGAGAAACTCCTGTAGGACAAACAGTGGGCACCAAACCACCACAGACAGAGCACAGACAGACAGAGCAGAGACAGACAGAGCAGAGACAGACAGAGCAGAGACAGACAGAGCACAGACAGACAGAGCAGAGACAGACAGAGCAGAGACAGCGGAGCACAGACAGCGGAGCGCAGACAGCGGAGCGCAGACAGCGGAGCGCAGACAGCGGAGCGCAGACAGCGGAGCGCAGACAGCGGAGCGCAGACAGCGGAGCGCAGACAGCAGACCGCAGACAGCGGAGCGCAGACAGCGGAGCGCAGACAGCGGAGCGCAGACAGCGGAGCGCAGACAGCGGAGCGCAGACAGCGGAGCGCAGACAGCGGAGCGCAGACAGCGGAGCGCAGACAGCAGACCGCAGACAGCGGAGCGCAGACAGCGGAGCGCAGACAGCGGAGCGCAGACAGCAGAGCACAGACAGCAGAGCACAGACAGCAGAGCACAGACAGCAGAGCACAGACAGTGATGTCCATCCACTTTCACAACGCCCAGAGCAAAATATCAGTGTAATAGTGGAAGTTACCATGAAAATAAAACTGACTGATTTAATATTTTATCATTTCCAGTCAGGATAATTATCGATTTATCGTTCAATATATGAAAACCGGAACAATATTTTTGGGGGTCAATATTTATTATGTACATTTTCTTTTCAGTACTGGGAGTGTTTTTGTTTGTTTGTTTTGTGGCTTTATGATAAGATTTGGAATATTAATAAAAGTTGTAGTGTCTCTTGATAAGTTTAACAAAATTGTAAAAAGTGGCGAGTGAAAATTGTTCATGTTTTTCTTGTGTTTTTCTGATCTAATTCTTTGTCATTCTGTGATTCTTTCTGCTCTGGGTTCATTGTGTTGCTGCTGCTTTGGCCACGTCTCTGTTGAAAGAGAGATTCTGAATCTCAATGAGACGTCCTGGTTAAATAAAGGTAAATAAATAAATAAATAAATAAAGATTTGACTCCTAAAAGGTTGAATTAATACAGTGCTGGGCTTTTTTTTTTTTTTCCATGGGGTCACATGAGAAACAGAAAATATTGTGGAGGGCAAAATGCTAAACTTAATTCTGCATAATATTAACTGCATTTCTTTATAAAAAGCACTGGTTAGAGTTTATGTTATGAGTAAGCAATGGAAAAGTGACGTTGCCTTACAAAAAACGTCATTTAAAAAAACACCTCTAAAATATAAGCAATGCAACTTTAGTCCAGCATGAGGCAAAATTCTAAAATATGTTTATCTAAAATATGGTGATCTTGTCTACTTACACATTTACAATAGTTTTTGTAGTTTAAATCTGGTTCAGGGTTTCAATATCATCATTAATCACATATATTTAACTTCAAAATTTGTTATTTTGACAGGCCTAGTCCAAGGCACAAATAATCTTCCCGCTCTCTTGATCCAGTTTAGGATTTGTGAAACCGCATTGTGCTGCTGTTGTGCTGCTGTTGTGCTGCTGTTGTGCTGCTGTTGTGCTGCTGTTGTGCTGCTGTTGTGCTGCTGTTGTGCTGCTGTTGTGCTGCTGTACCAAACAGTCGACTCAATGCAACTTCTATAAAAGAGACACATTACTTTTTTGTCAACCCCATGAATTCACAAAAAGTGTAAACGCTTCTCCAACTTCCCAAAACATCTTTAAAAATATACAGATGGGTTTAATTCAAACCGGCCACATTTCATTATATTTTCAATCTCTCAGCCTCAGATGAAACAAGGCAAAGCTGCTGATGCATGAAAACACAAGGGGAGGGGGAAATACACCTGATTACACCTTAATAAGAGACTGAGGCAGGTTTAATATCGGTCTGTTTATGACTACAGTGAATTTAATCAAAACGCACCTCTTTCCTCTAAATAGTGCAAAATAACACAGTGAGAAACTGCCAAAGCTGATTGATTTTCCATCCAAACACCTGCCGGCCCCTCTGAACAGAAGCCTGTTCTTTTACAATGCAAAATACTCCCCTGCTGTTTTTGATAGACACACAAAGAAAGCAGCACACTAATATTAAAGATGCACTGTGGAACTTTTTCTAGTGGAGGGTCCGCCACCTGCTTTTCTCCATGGAGACCCCCAGACTTTATATGTAAACCCAACGCCTCTGGTGCTCAGAACACAGTAGAACCAACAAACAATTACAATTATCATACATGTATTTTTATCAATAAAAACACCTCTAATTTAATATCTGCAGCTGACCTCATCAATATTCCCTGGTGTGACGCTTTCAGTTCAGTACAGTCTATTTCAATTTGATACAGGTCAATAAAAAAACAATGACTAAATCATTGCTGTGATACTAAAAGTCTTTGTTTAAACCACTTCTTGTGCAAAGTTAATATGCAGCAAACCCATTTTAATCATCAATAATTTAGTAAAATATACCAAAAAATACTCAGTGGTGATACTGATACAGCAGTCCCCAATATCAATACTATATCATCACATTAAACAATACGATATAGTGATATTTAGTCACTTTGGTAACATCTGAACACTCCACCAAATACGTACATAAAGTAAATACACCCCCAGTGTAACGGCACCGCTAAGAAATATGCAAAACACAAGTTAAATTCCCCACTGTGGAACATTACAAGCAGAGCAGCAGCATCTCCATGGAGACAAGCGGGTAATGGAGCCCACTCACCAGAGAAGTTAGACACTTCTCATTTAACAGCCTCTGTTCTGCTGGGTTATAGGCTGTGAACGGACAGGTCCACACAGACTCTTCGGGGCTCTTCACAGATGTCAGAGGGGCTTTTGGGGGCAGTAAACTGCACATTTCCTCTGTGCTGCGTTAATGTGGCTCCTGCCCTGGAAACTCAGCACTGCGAAAGGACTGCAGCTGTCAGGGAAGAGCCCGGGTCCGGTGGGTCCGCTGAAGGATGTATACAAAGGTTTACAATCACAGAGATAGACTAATATATCGGTCGGCCTATATATCGGGCCGATATTTGGACTTTTTAGTAGAACCGTCACAGCAAATTTTGAACTGCAATATATTTCTGAAGAAAATACTGACGATAAAACAATAATATTGAAACTAAATGCCACTTATTATGACACAATAGCCCTAAACCCCAAAAATGTGACGTTGTAAACATGAAATATTGTTAAAAACTTGAGCTCCTATAAATAAATGGCAGAATGAAACACTTCGACAGTAACACAGCAGTTTGTTTGAATTGATAATAATTCATAAAAACTATTTCTTCAGCCCTCTACAGCACACATACATCTTACTGTATTGCCAAAAAACTACAAGGAAATTGGACCCATGATAAATACTGACCTCCAAAAATGATTGTTCCATCTTGAGCAATAAAGATAACTGCACAAAATGTGACTGCGCAGATCTCGTAAAGGTTTGTTGTAAAAAAGGTGAGTTTGTAATAAATTAAAATGACAAACTGAGGAAAATAATCAAAATGGGCCATCGGCTGCTCTGTACTCTAAACAACTGGTATCGGCATCGGTCACACACAAAAAAAACACTGGTTGATCCCCAGCGTAGAGTCATTTTATTTCACAATCCAATGTTAGAAACCAGATCCCCGTTATGGTAAAGCCAGCAGCCAAAAAGCTGTAATGTGCACCTTTTCTGGGAGGTTCCACCACCTGTGTCTTTATCTGCACTGTTCAGTGGCATTAAAGAAATCTCCATGGACAAAAGCACCAAGTTACAGGTCGGATCTGTGGAAAGCACACCCCTCTCACAGTAAGAATGCAACGACATCATGTTTTTCTATCATTTATTGTCACACTGCATCCATCTTCCACAGCCATGTCTGTCATATCAGTACAGCCTCATTTTTCTGACTCAACAGGATTTCCCAAAGCTCCGTCTACATTACGGGGAGACAGACACACACATATTTAAGAAAAGTCATTCATGCTGCGTCGAAAGACAAACACTGAACAAAAGAAAAACTGCAGTTCTGTGCACTACACGGTGATGTTTCGGGGTCAACATTAAAATCCCTGAGAACCCAGTATGGCAGATCATTAAACTCCTGAATGATCACAAAGCCAATATCACTGAATGGATGAGATCTGCAGGATATTTGGAACATTTAACCGGCATCTCCTTCATAATCAGGTTTGGGGGCTCTAATGGTCATAATTTTGTAAAGGCAAAAAGGAACTTCATAACTATTGCACTCATTAGTTTTAGGGTAATTTTATTATAAACTTTTACATCAGTCAAATTAAAAGTTTTGTCTTTAGCTCTGGCACAAAATGGGCTATTGTGAGCTTTTAGTCCTGATGTTACCTGATCACAAACATCCCTGGGGTCGTGTATCGTTTCCATTCACACGTTTGAGTAACACTGGATTATTGATCTGCCCACATCAAAATCCTCTATTCCACCTTGTGATGTCATTTAGAGGTGGTTTAAGTGAACAGGTGGTTTTTTCCTTTAGTTCAGTAGCAATTGTCAATTCCAGGGCTGAAATTAGCCAAAAGATTTTAGTGAAGGTGAGTTTAAAAACACAGTGGAGCATTTCCTGTTTTAATGCATGACATCACAAGGTGGAACAGTGTTTTCTGTTTGAGAGAAGAACCTAAATATGCAGTGTTTATGTGTTAAACACGTGAATCAAACAGAACAAAAGTCCTGGTGTTTTTGATGAGGAAACATTAGAACAGATCAGGAAACAGCTTAAACGAGGCCCTTTACATCTTTGAAGTTTGGAGCTTGTTTTAAAACTAGTTTCACAGAATTGAAGTTGAAGATGCTTCATTTATAAAAAGACACGACAGCATCTGGAGCCCAGTCTGTCTGTCGCCACTTCAGACCCACACAACAGGTGCTGCTTCTGCACTTACACCATGAAGTATTTACCGTATAAGAAACAGCCTCTGAAGAAGAGACTGATGAAGAGGAGGTCAAACTGTACCAAACACACCTCTGCCCTCTACACTTCTGGGGTAAACACTATGCATATCTCTAATAAAAAAATGAAAAATGGAATGATGTTTCTAACAGCGTAAAATGTGTGAAACAAAAAGCTGTGATTAACTAAAATCCAAGTCTCCTACAATGGCAAAATATAACACTTCACTCTGTAAATGATGAGTAACAGTCGCTGTTGTTGTGACACTTTGGGAAAACTGTTTAACACTGCACTTTATTCCTGTGCCTAAAACTAGCTTTAATGAGCAATATTGCAATAATCAATCATTAGAGTTGGGCGAAGTCCCCTTAATTGGCAGAAGACGATATTTACAGTGAATCATCATGATGGGATCCGGGAGGATAATTAACTATTAATGTAATTGTTTATTTTATTTCATTTTAATCCTATATCCCATTTTCTACTTTGGCGTGTAATGGCGCAGCAGTTGGTTAAGAAAAGCTCAAGTTTCACTTTTGTTTCTCATATTCTGCTCTTTATATCAAAGGCAGCGCACGACACACGGGCTCTTATTTTGATGAATAACTTAAGGCTTTTACTCCACGGTTTTCCTGGGCGCAAATTATTGAGAACTTTAGGCTCTTTTGGATACGTCTTTACCGGGGATACAACAATATTTGCTATAATCTCGATGTGTTTGATATTCGTCTCATGATTCTACACGTGTCAATATTCACATGTCGCTCCAGCTGCTCTGTGTCGTCCTTTACTTTGGTCCAAAGGGAAACAGTGATGGCAGTTTCCTCCTCAGATACAGCAGGAAAACAGCTCCACAGGGACTTACAGCTGAACCATTCTAACAGAGGAGGGTTTTATTTTTCACTCACTTTTTATTTACACTGATGGACCCAGAAATGACAAAGAAATTCACTTGTAAATACTTCAGAATCACTTTTGGCTTTACATCTGCTCTAATCAAATGTACACAATCTATTTCTCAGACTCCATCTCATAAGTTTTAGTCAGAAAATGGTCCGTTGAGACATTTCTGTGATATTACAGAGTTTTAGTGTCCAGAGGAACTGAATAAAAATCTGAGCTGTAAATCACTGAACCAAACGAAGTCAAACACGTAGAAACTATAACTGTGCAGTAGTTGTATTGTAATGTCTTGTCTGTATTGTTTCATTAACATCGTAGTGTTATTATATTTTTATTTTTATTTTTTTGCGTCTTAAAACGTATCGAATCGATATCGTGAGCCGTGTATCGAGGTACATATAAAATCGTAGGAAAACCGTATCGCTGCATCCCTGCTGATGGTTTTTCTTTGTCTGGAATGTTCCAGTGTCATTAAACCTTTTCATCTTCATGGAGACCAAACGAGACCAAGTTACAGGTCAGATCTGTGGAGAGGCGACTCCGCTCACAGTTCAAATGCCAGGTATTTATGAGCTATAAAACTACCTATAATTTTATAAATATGAAGGTGTTTAATGCCACACTGTGGAACATTTAGGCAGAGCGATGACGCCTACAGAGAAAAAACATTTGACAGATCAACCAGAAAAGTTACACAATGCACCTTTAAGTGTTGTATTTTGCCATTTAATTATTAATTCTCATATTTTTTTACAGTCTTGTACATTTCAAATATTTTTGCGTTTCAGGTTTGGTTTCACGACGATCGTTTATCACCAGTGTTAAGGCCACAGTTCCAGCACAGATTCTCTATCATGTTTTACTTTTTCTGCTGCTCACTATAAATGAAAACAGTGAAAAACACTGACATGACTCTGCTGATGACTCCTGCTGCTTTTCCCTGTTCAGCTGCCAAGTCTCCTTCTGTTTCGCCGCTGCCAATGTGTTTATGGAGAAAAGCTCCTGGAACAAAACAGCTTCAACTTCAGACTGTGTAATTAAATACCTGTCAGCTGCATCAGGCTCATGTTCTTCAGAGGAGGACATCTTTAACTATACTTTCAAACACATCTTTAATTAAAACTCAACGACACCAGAGTAGAAAATCCTCCGATTACACTTTTACAGTAAAGTTACCACAAAACTATTCCTAAAGTACAAAGCAGAGGTCTAAGAAACAGCTCATTTAAGATTTTAAAAGTATTTACGCCACAAGAAGTATTTGTCAGACTGACAGAAAACAAAATCTAATTTATAATTTCAAGTTAATGTAAATTAAATCTGCATAAGAAATCCTGTGTTACAGAAACTGACTCCTGTGAGCTTCAGGAGCTGTTATAATGTTGTTACCTCATCAAAAACATACGTGGAGTTGTGTTTTGTTTCATTCACATGTTTGAGTAACACTTTATTATTAGTCTACAGTGGAAAAACTCAAAATGCTCCTTATGATGAAGTGGTTTTTAAGTTAACAGCTACAGTTTACCTTTTGTTCAGTAGAGACTGAGAGAGAGAGAATAGAGAATTCCATTTGTGAAATAATCCAAATTATTCTACAGAAGCAGTATGGAGTTTAAAAACACAGTGGAGCACTGCCTGTATTACCACATGACATCACAAGGTGGAAGTGTTTGCCGTTTGTGGAAAAAACTGAGCCTAAATATGCAGGATTTGTGTGTTAGGTGCAAATGAAACAAAAAACTAAATCATATATGAAGGAGTAGGGCCCCTGATCATATTTACAACATAAAGAGTAACCAAACCCTGAAGAGCACTGCTGCGCCACTGCTGCGCCACTGCTGCGCCACTGCTGCGCCACTGCTGCGCCACTGCTGCTCCACTGCTGCTCCACTGCTGCACCACTGCTGCACCACTGCTGCACCACTGCTGCACCACTGCTGCGCCACTCTGAGAAGCACAATTTCCTTATAAAGCAACAAAATGCACCTCAGCTCTCCTCAC
Organism: Odontamblyopus rebecca; assembly: GCA_030686955.1. Lineage (NCBI taxonomy): Eukaryota > Metazoa > Chordata > Actinopteri > Gobiiformes > Gobiidae > Odontamblyopus > Odontamblyopus rebecca. The sequence goes on from CM060667.1 coordinate 38,717,027, forward strand.
CTCAGCCCAAAAGCACATCAGAGCAAAGCATCATTTACCACACGCTGAGACCTCATTCATGACACAGCAACACGTTAACAGCTCAATCACCAGGTGTCCGGTGTCTCTCAGAGGAAACTGACATTTTACTGGATGTTTAGCCCAGTTCTGGTCAATTCTCCACACAAAAAACCCTGTTAAGACAAGTCCCACAGAGCAGAGAAATGTGGGCCTGACTCTGTGGACCTGGGGTCAGTCCAGGAGCTCCCAGGGTCTCTGCTCTGACACAAGAACTATGTTTTTGTGGTATAAAGTTTAAAATTACTCATGCAAGGCTGAGTGATAAAGGAAAAAACGTATTAAATGTAAGATCTTTTTCTTTTCAAAACCAAAAAGCAGCCCAACTTCTTCCAAGTCCAGACTCCACACCACATGTTTGTACTCAGACAACCACATATCCGACTTAAATAATATATTTTACAGTCTAATAGTAAAGTCTGGGTTCCCAATATTTGCAAGTTTAAGTGACATAAGCAGTTGAAAATATTAAATTAGATATCAATATAAAAATGTTTAACTTTACAAGACGATGTGTGCATAGATTTACTGTCCTTACAACGTCCTGGACAAATACTTTCTACTTTGAATAATATTATATTTTGAAGTAGCAGAGCCGTTACTTGAGTACAACAATTAGTATTACTGTAGTTTTCGGACTAGTCATATTTTTTCATGGTTTGGGAAGTCCTGCGACTTATACTCAGGTGAGACATATATTAAAATATGAGTTCATTACTCCTGTATCACTGAAAATCTAAAGTTTAAACATCACCATATAAAGACAACTGAGAAAAACTGAACACAAACGCCCCAAAAGTGGTGAAATCTGCAGCTGAAAACGGTAATCGAGCAGCAGAAAGAAAGTTTGGAGTGAGCGAGAAACTTGTGAGGGAGAAGCAAAAAGCAGAGAAAACTCAAACTTCAGTGAAGACAGAAAAATCTGTTACTGCTTCAAGCAAAGTACCCGTCTCCATCAGAGCACAGACAACGTCCCCAAAAGTCTGTGAACTAGTGAAGAGAAGTTGAAATGTCTGTTCTTGGTCTTTGATTTGATCAAAACTTATGTTTTTTCTTCTTCACTGTGCATTTTTTGGCTGGTGCGACTTATAGTCCAGAAAATATGGTGAGAAAAAGCTGGAGCAGTCCCATGGCAACAGCACTCACTTACTGCCATATTACACAAGACTGATTTGGTGAAATGTTATAATGCTGTGACCTCAGACACAGAGGAAACCTTTTATTATGAGTCCGTCTACATCTCCAAAGCTCAAAACGTTCTGTTCCACCTCGTGAAGTCCTGAAGTGGAAGTTTTCAAGGTAACATCTGCCTTTTACCATTAGTTCAGTAGAAATTGGCTTTTTCAGAGCTAAAATGATCAAAATGATTCAGTGAAGTGAAATGGAGCTTAAAACACACAAAGGAGTTTTCAAACAACAAAACACAACTCCAAGTACGGCTGTGCAGTTTTTATATATATATATATATATATATATATATATATATATATATATATATATATATATATATATATATATATATATATATATATATATATATATATATACACACACACATATATATATATATATATATATATATATATATATATATATATATATATATATATATATATATATATATATATATATATAAACAAGTATATTTATTTTTTAATACAGAGATTGTAGCTGCATATATAGTTTATGTTTTCTATGCCTTATTTCACATTCAAAGTATATTTTATTTATTTTATACAAAACAAAACTGCTCTAAGGTTCATATTTGTCGCCTATATTTATTTTCAGTTTGAAAGTTTTGTGTAAATGATCAATAATAAAGTGGTTTGTTTGAGAGAGAAATGCTGAATAAATGAATCGTGTAACTGTAAAATAATCGAGGAGCTGCAACTCCAGGCAAAACATCAGGCCACAGATCAGCCATAATTTGTTGTCAGAAAATCCGACTAATGCTCGATAAACGCAGTGCATTTCTGAGCTTCAAACTGGTGTTGGATGAATGTGTTTGGAGCGTTGGTCACGGCCTCGTGTCAGACACTGACTGACAGCTCTGTGCAGCTTTAACCAGCCGCTGCAGAACCACAGCTCCACACTCTGTTCAGTGTTTCTGATGGAGCTGAAGGGAGTAATTATCTCGGCTGGAGCTATGGATCTGCTGCAGCAAAGAGAACGTGAAGGAGGAGGGCGGGAAAAGGAGGGAGGCAAAAGGAGGGAGGCAAAAGGAGGGAGGCAAAAGGAGGGAGGCAAAAGGAGGGAGGCAAAAGGAGGGAGGCAAAAGGAGGGAGGCAAAAGGAGGGAGGCAAAAGGAGGGAGTCTATGACAAGAGTCAGCAGAGAAAAGAGAGCGACACCGGCACTCCACACATGAGATAATCTGTGTGGAGGTATAGAAGAGGAGTGGGAGAGAGGGAGAAGGAGAGAGGGAGAGAAGGAGGGGAGAGAGGGGGAGATGGAGGGAGAGAGGGAGAGAAGGAGAGAAGGAGGGGAGAGAAGGAGAGAGGGATAATGCTGTGTGGAGATACAGAAGAGGACTGGGAGAGAGGGAGAGAAGGACAGAGAGAGAGATGAGGAAGAAAGAGAGACCAATAGTCTTGTTTGGACAGAGTACAGAGAGAGAGAGAGAGAAGAGAGACAGTTTGTGGATAGACAGAAGAATACAGAGGGAGAGAGAGACAGAGAGAAAAAGAGAGAGAAAAAGAGGGAGAGCAGGAGAGAGAAGGAAAGAGAGAGAGGGTAGATAGACGGAAGAGTACAGAGGGAGGAAGAGACAGAGGGAAAGAGGTACAGAGAAATTGAAAGAGAGAGGGGTAGAGGTAGAGAGAGAAACAGAGACTGACAGGAGAGGGGGAAAGGGAGAGAAAGAAAGAAAAAGAGAGAGAGAGTCGTGTGCACAGACATAGAAGTAAAAGTGTTCAGTGCGTCACTCACCTGGTCAGGAGCTGTTTGTCTCCAGGACTCATCTGGACTGAAGGAAGTGAAGGAAAAACTGGAGCTGGAGGAGAAAATAAACACAGGCCAAAGCTGTAAAATGTCATAATTTACAATAAATTATTTTAAATATATATTGTCTCCCTTTATATATGTTACACAAATATATACTGAAAAAATATACTCCAAGTTTGATTGGTTTAACAGCTCTTTTTATTGATATATTCTGATGTTACACATCACATCTGCTCAAAGTAACAAACTAAACACAATTAAAAACATAAATCAGGATTCGTGTAGTTTACATGAATTCAGGCGCAACTGACGCTTTTTAACAGATGCAACTCGAGTTAAAGTTTAAAACAATATAAAGAAACGTCTCAATCTACAACCAACACATTACTGTAAACTAAAATGTCTTTAAAACACCACAGAGATGGAGTAACTCAGTGTTTACACTGAAACACTGGATTAACACGTGTTGGAGCTTTGGAAACAGTCGGACTCATGTGGAGCCTGGAATATAAACCTGCAGTTTCGTGTAGTTTACGCAACAAAACATTAAAGAAACGCAAATGGATCAATAATCTTACCTTTTCAAAACTTGACTGTAACTAACGCTTATGTTTGTAAAAGATAAATTTTGCTTTCTTAATTCACGTTTTTGCTAGGCTACTTCTCATACTTTTGTCAAATTAGACGTATGTTTCTTAAATCCATTTACTCATTTCAAAGTTTCGCCTCAGATCGGCCAAAACACTGATGATAAAAGCAAAAATGAAGCTGGAGTTAAAACTTTTTGAAGAATTATTAAGAAAAGCTTGAAAATTGCACAAAACATTTGGTCTGATCGCACGTGTCCGTCCGTGGTCCTGTCGGGCAGCCGCAGCCATGTCCGTCATGAACATGGTGACAGCGCCACCCTGCGTCACATCCGCGCACTTCAGGTTCACTGCTGTTTGGATCAGCGGCGCACGCTCTTTTTAGACCCACGCACGGGGTGAGGGGAAAGTGACGGATGTAAGTTTGAGGGAAACGGACGCGGTGCCTCCTCCTGTGCGCGCTCCCCGCTCCGCGTCTGGAGATGTCGGCGCTTTCTCCGCGCTCACGAGGACGGAGGGAAACGCGCTTTGTTCACAGGAATTCAACTTAAATGGACCAAAATGTTTAGGTAAGTCCTCGAAATCTTACTTGTTACTTTTTATTGGTGTGTTTTTATTTTAAAGTAAAGTAAAAGACAACGTCCACTGATCTTTACGCACAGCTTGAGCCAAAGAAGTGCAGCTTTTTGTGTGAGTTGAAAAAGTCGTTTTAATGGTTTCTCTTGTGTTTTATCTTAATGAAAGTAAAAAGCAACATCCACTGATTTTTACTCACAGGACATTTTGGACAAACTTAAACTCCCCATGAGGTGTACGCAGCCTTTTGTGTGAGCTGAACATAGAAAGTTGTTTGCTTTTTCTTATCTTTTTGTTCACTCTTTACAACTGTTGAGCTTAAGTTGTTGGAGACTCTTTTTACTGCGAATCAGTGAAAATAACCAGTCTTAAAAATGTCCTTGCCAATAATCTGAAGGTCTGAATATTCATCTCTGCTGTAGGTAATCCTGTCATTAAACATAAGTAGGCAGGTACGTGTATATTTATTTTATTTAGTTATTACTTCTATGTTTTAACGTCGTTTCCTGATCAAAAACAGACCTTGAGTTGAGTTTTGTTTCATTTACATGTTTAAAACACTGATCCTGCATATTTCCATCCGGTTCTTCGTTCAAACTCCAAACATCTTCAGTAGAATCGTTTGGATCATTTCAGCTCTGGAAATTCCAGTCTCTACGAAACAAAAGTTAAGCTGTTAACATGAAAACTGCCCATTTGTGACATCACAAGGTGGAACAGAGCATTTGGAGTTTGGGGTTTCTCAAACATGTGGATGAACCGAAACAAAACTCCACATCTGTTTTTGATGAGGAACATTCTAACATGAAGCTCCAGAGTCAGTTTTGTGTAATATGGGACCTTTAAATTAGGTTAATTAAGTAAAGTCTGATAACATAAGTCAGTCCCTGTACATGAAGAGAAGAGAAAGTGTAACTCAGATTAATCCGATTATAGAATTAGTGCATTCCTCATCAGAGCCACAGGCCTGTGGTGCAGTGTGTGACAGAGACGCATGTGTTTAATTAGACTAAACTAAACTCAACTCAACTAAACTAAACTAAACTAAACTAAACTAAACTAAACTAAACTAAACTAAACTCAACTCAACTAAACTAAACTAAACTAAACTAAACTAAACTAAACTAAATTATTCATAGTGGCTTCATTTTATAAAAATTTGCATTGTTTTTTTCAACTGTGACACTTTAAACTCACACAGACAAATTCCAATAACAATAGAAAAGGAGCAGAAAGAAGAAAAAAATCATATATCTGCCTTTTTTTCTCTTTCTTGTCCATAAAAATACACAATGACACAGGCTGGTCTGAAACACACTTTTAGACTCTGGTTTTATTCATTCAAGATACAAGTTCACATAATTCATTATTTAATACTTCAGCTGGTCTGACCTGATGCTATTGCTGTAAATTGGTTCTTTTGGATGTTGGAAGAGTTCTGATTCTACAGTGAAACTCACATTTATAAAGAACTGTTTTAGTCATTTCATGTGTTTTCTACTCTACTATTTACTTATAGCCGGCGTAACACAGAGCACAGTGACAGACCTGGTTATACAGACATTACATTATGTCTAAAGGTAATGTTCTTATTGTTATGTGTAATTGAATAAATCCGAACACAAGTTAAAGTCACACTGTGGATAATTTCAGACAAAGCAATAATATCTCCATAGAGCCAAGCAAAAAAGGAACATAGTGCACCTTTAACACTATACCTATTACTTTTAATTCCAGCCTCTTCGTGTACAGATACTGTTGTTTAGCTGTAGTGGAGTGTTTGCACTGCAGGAGGGTCTGAAACAGGCTCTGAAAGACACAGCACAAACAGTGGACTGGGCAGGGCTGGTTAATGAGTGACCGGAGAGGCACCGGGCACCAGGCACCAGGCACCAGGCACCAGGCACCGGGCACCGGGCAGCGCCAAACACTCGCCCAAATCCTCCTGTACACAAACAAATACTGACTGATTAGGACTTTTATACTGGTGACTTTTTCTGACATGACAAAACACCCGAATAAAACATGAAACAGCTTTATGTTTGAAAGGAGTGAGCAGAAGTTTTTGGATAACTTCAGCCTGGATGTGCCGATCTCTGAATAAAAAGTAAAAGTTCGGTGTTAACTTCAAAACTACCACTTCCTGACATCACAAGGTGGAACAGAGCATCTGAGCTCTAATAATCCAGCGTTTCTCAAACATGTGTGAATGAAACAAAACATAGCACCAGGTCTGTTTTGGGGGAGGTCAATTTTATGTAACATCAGACCTTTAATAATAAAACATGAAATAAAAAAATGCAGAATATAATGGAGAAAAAAGACTAAAAGAAGTTTTAGTGACTTTAATCTGTCCATTCTCCCCGTGACACTGTCGTGGCGCTGATGGCAGAAGCTGCAGGTTTTCTTTGGCCTGTGCGTCGTGTGTCTCATGACTCACAATGACAACATATTAAAGGTGAACTGTGCAACATTTCTGGTGGTAGAGAGGCTGCACTGTCTCCACAGCAGTGTTATTACTTTTGTTGGAATGTCTCATAATAAGGCAAGTTATAGATCAGATCTGTGGAGAGGCAAGCTCAGAACACAATAAGAATGCATGTTTTTCAAGGTCTGTTTACAGCAATAAAAGTAACTGTAACTGAATAAATGTCAGACAGGGAAGGTTAAAGGTCCTGGATTATACTAAATGAACGCTTGTGAGCTTTTAGTCATGTTGGACTATTGTTGGCTCCTAAAAATCCTAGAGTTATGTTTTGTTTCATTCATTTATTTTTTCCTTCATTATTAGTCTGTCTCCAAATGCTCCAAATGTTCAGTTCCACCCTGTGACATCATGAAGTGTTTTTTACCCTTTGTTCAGTAAAGATGAGCAATTCCTGGGCTGAAATGATCTAAGATGATGCTAATGAAGGTTTATGGAGTTTAAAATCATAGTGGAGCACTTCCTGTATTGCCATATGACATCACAAGGTGGAACAGACTGTTTACAGGAAGAACTCATCTTAAATATGCAGGACTTTTGTGTTAAACATGTGAATGAAACAAAAGACGAGGAAACATTATAACATAAGATAGATCAGAAAATACCGTAATATGGGCCCTTTAATGCCGTACTGTGGAACATTCAAGGCAAAATCATAACATCTCTATGGAGGCAGACGGGTAGAGATCCCTTCAGAAAAGTTACACTGTGCAGCTTTACCTCCAGGTCAGTTTGGGCTCTAGACAGTGAAAACTGTGTGACTCATGTGACATTTTGAACCTGTTTTCTGGATGACGTCTTGTGCTTTGTTTTTGACCCAATCACATCCTCGGTCCGTCTGCCCTCCAGATGAGCGCTTCCTGCTAAATCTGCCGTTACCATGGAGACGGTGGTGATTGTGGCCATCAGCATCCTGGCGGCCATTTTCCTGGCCTCGTTCGTGGCTCTGGTCGTGGTCTGCAAACACCGCTACTGCCACCCCCACGACCTGCTGCACCAGTTTGACTCCAAGTCAGTGACCAGAGGAATCTATCAAAATAAACCCAAACTCACTGTGTGTTTTAAGGTTACAGGAACATTAAGTGATCAACTTTTAGTGGAACTGCTCTGGGGTAGAGTTGCCCCAGGAAACTGAACCTCTGAGCTTTAGGCTGGTGGGCAAACACCACTGAGCCACCACCGAGTCACTGGACAGTATGTAAGGCAATGTGACTGTTACTGCCTTTGTGCCCTTGGGCAGGACACTTCTGCTACAAACAAGTCATTTACAGAATGAAACATTTAAAAGCAGCACTGAAGCTGCTGGAGTTTATCCCAGTGTTTGGTGTTTGTCCTGGAGACACAAATGTGCCCCTGACACACACAGTACACAAGACCAGGACTAGACCAGGACTAAACCAGGACTAGACCTGAACCAGACCAGGACTAGACCTGAACCAGACCAGGGCTAAACAAGGACTAGACCAGGACTAGACCAGGATCAGACCTGGACCAGGATCAGATCTGGACCAACATAATTAAGAAAAACACTGAATTTGAGTTTGAATCTGCACAAACTGGGGAAGGTCTTAATATTTTCTTGGTGTTTTTCCAGGCCCACAGTCGACCTGATCGGAGCTATGGAGACTCAGAGTGAACCGTCTGAGCTGGAGCTGGACGACGTGGTGATCACAAACCCTCACATAGAAGCCATCCTGGAGAATGAAGACTGGATAGAGGACGCCTCGTGGGTCCAATTATTCAATTATTTAAAAAAAAAACTTATTCAAATGTGTTTAGCTCTGCCCAGAACTAATCTAGACATGTTTGACTCCACAGTGGCTTGGTCTCACACTGTATCTCGATTTTAAAGGTAAGGCAGTTGCTTCCTTTGTGTTAACTTAATGGTTCTAATGGATTTAGAATAAAAACTGGAGGCATTAGCTCCTTTGTCCTGGTTTTAGACTAGTGGCTGCTCCATTGGTGCTGCAGCTCCCAGGAGCTTGGACTCAGATTTGTCCCACAGAAACACAATGCACTTTTTAGGAATTCAAACAGCCTGTGTTCAGCTGACAGGGCATCAAGAGCTTTCGCAAAGGTTGGATTTGTAGGGATTCTTTGCTATTTTCACAACATAAACTTTATAAAATTTTAAAATCCTCAAAGTGCCTAAAAGTTTGCTTTGTAAGACTGATCCTAGCTCCGCTCTAGCAACTCTCACTCTGATTGGTCCAAACGCTCCACACCGTGCACGTTACAGACGTCACACACGCCGTGCACGTTACAGACGTCACACACGCCGTGCACGTTACAGACGTCACACACGCCGTGCACGTTACAGACGTCACACACGCCGTGCACGTTACAGACGTCACACACGCCGTGCACGTTACAGACGTCACACACGCCGTGCACGTTACAGACGTCACACACGCCGTGCACGTTACAGACGTCACACACGCCGTGCACGTTACAGACGTCACACACGCCGTGCACGTTACAGACGTCACACACGCCGTGCACGTTACAGACGTCACACACGCCGTGCACGTTACAGACGTCACACACGCCGTGCACGTTACAGGCGTCACACAGGTGGAGGAGGAAATAAATGCAGGAGAGAGAATTATTTTTGGGCCCATGTGACATGAACACAGGCCACTGAAAACAATACGACGCCATCTGGGGTTCACCTCCAGAGCCTAGTATAGTTCTGTGGGAGTGTTTTTGTCTCCATGAAGAGGTTATGACTTTACACTCATGTATCTTCATGAACAAAAGCAGGGAGGACACCAGGCCAAGTTATAGATCAGATCTGTGGAGAGGCAAGTTTACTCACAATAAGAATACAAGTTTATCAAGGTATTTTTAACACTCAGACACTTCCAGGCAAAGCTCTAATATCTCCACTGAGACCAGACCTGTATTATTAATTTCACTTTATTACTTTTACAGATTTGCCACACGCTCACAGAAAAGCTGGTTGCGATGACAATGGGCTCAGGATCGAAGGTCAAAGCTCCAGCCAGTCTCAGTGATATTATAACAGTGGCCAAACGCATCAGTCCGAGGTACGAAATAATGTCATTTCTTGATCTCTTTAGTAACTTCATTTATGGGTCTTAAATAGGCTGCTCTTATTTTTACAGAGTGGATGATGTGGTCAGATCGATGTACCCACCGCTGGACCCAATTCTCCTGGACGCTCGGTAAATTTGTCTATGTAAATTAGCATTAGCACATTGTTATAGTTACTGTGCATATGTGCTGCAGATTGACCACTAACTAAAGTGACCAGACGTCTCTTTTTACCCAGGACAGTCCCAGTTTTGAGCCCTGTGTCCCCTGTCCCAACAGATTTATCCAAAACCAGTGATTTGTCCCAGTTTTATACAAGAAATGTCCCAGGTGTCCCTATTTTTGACCAGTTTGATACTGGTCAACATTAAAGAGAGGCATAAACTGGCATTTGTTGAGGTAAACTACAGACAAGCTGCTTAAAAATGAGCAAAACACAAATAAAATGTGGTTGTACTGACACATGAAGTCCCGAATGGCCGAGTGCAGAACAGTTTTCCTTAATTATTCGCTCGTTTCACAGTTTTATTATTACCAGCCACAACAAACCGGGGATGCCCCAGTTTTTGATTTGGAAAATCTGGTCACCCTGGTCACTAACTAAACAAAAAAAAATTATTAAATACAATTTTTGGACAATATTTGCTTTGTTGAAAAAGGTAATTAAAGGTAATTACACTTTTACATGTATTTTCTGATCTGTTATAATGTTTCCTCATCACAAACAGATCCAGAGTCGTGTTTTGTTTCATTCACACACAAACCTGCATATTTAGGCTGAGTTCTTCTCTCCACCAGAAAACACTCTGTTCCACTTTGTGATGTCATGTCATGTGATAATCATTGGGTAATTTCAGCCCTGGAATTGCCTATTTCTGCTGAACTAAAGGTTAAAAGCTGTAAATGTGAAAATGTGTGAATGAAACAGCTCCAGGTTTGTTTTTGATGAGGTAACAACACTATAACTTGGCTTAAAGTTCACAATAGTCAGTTTGTGTAATATGGGACGTTTAATGACAGTAAACTGTTAAAGCACAATGGGAAAAAGTAGCATTCCACCATTTTTACCCCTGGCAGAGTTAGCGGAGCATTCGTATAGCCCCCTATAGACTCCGTGTTAGGCCTGTACTTAGCCTGTCTGCTCAGTCTCAGTCTGGACACATGTGGGCAGCTGTGATGGGCCAGTCTGTGTCTGCATCACATCACCTGTCACATGAGAACTGCTTAAATACTATCATTGCTGCAGAGAGAAAGCAATTTATAGCTACATGTTTATGCTAAATAGGCTAAGTGCACATGGACCGTAATTGTTAGGTGACTTTTCATATGTGTTATCACTACAGCACCACATAATATTTGTTTATGTGGGAATACAGCATGGAAACGAAACTCTCCGTAACACTTTAGTCCAGTTGAACTGAACTCTGTTCCTATAGGCCGAACAACTTTTAAGGGAAATTGAGGCATTTCAATTGTTTAAGATGTTGGTGTGGATAAATTTAGCTGCATTTGACCATTATGTGATATGTGTTTGTTAATGCTTTGAATACAATCAGGATTAAACCAGGACAAAATCAGGACTAAACCAGGATAAAAGCAGGAGCAATTCAGGACTAAACCAGGACTATGCCAGGACTAAACTAGGAATAAACAAGAACTAAACCAGGACTAAAACAGGACTAACCCAGGACCATTCCAGGATGAAACCCGGACCAAACCATTAATAAACAACAACTAAATCAGCACTAAACTAGGACTATACCAGGACTAAACTTGAACCAAAACAAGAGCAGAACTAAACCAACACGAGTATGATTCCGTCCAGTTTTCACATCCTTATTCCTGAAGACCCTCTCTGTAAACGTGCTCCTCTCCCATAGGGCCACGGCTCTGCTCCTCTCCGTCAGTCACTTGGTTCTGGTGACCCGAAACGCCTGCCACATGTCCGGGAGCCTGGACTGGATCGAGCAGTCCCTGACCGCCGCCGAGGGTCACATGGTGGTGCTGAGAGAGGCTGCGCTCGCCTCCGAACCTGAGCGGGGCTTTCCTGCTCCAGACCCACAGAGAGAACAGGCCATTTAAACCTACACGCCGCGGTTTATGGAAGGTGCTGGACAAACTATTGATACTGTGCAGGTGATGTTATCAATATGTGACGCTAACTGAGAGCACTACTCTGTCTGAAACCCTGTTATTCCAGTTCCAGACGTAATATGAGCTTTGTTTAATACAGTCTGACTTGCTTGAAACTACGACGCTTAAACAAGCCTCTCACACATAAGATTACAGTCATAAAATAGTTTTTCAGTCTTTTCACTCTCACCTTTTTTGCTGAAAATCAAACAGGACCATGAACCAGGCTCCTGAAAATGTGTTGTTTAAATCCATTTTGTATTTTTTCTTGAGTTTTAGCTGTGTTTGCTAATGTGTGCATTGTGTCACCATGGTAACATTCCACCAATAGAGATCCATGTAGAACGCCCCCAGAGTGATGTCCCTGCAAAGTATCAATTGCCTAAATGCGATATCTATAATTAAAAGGATTTTAGTTATTTACATTATTTTTATGTGAGAAGCTTTGACTATAGTTCAGATTTAAAATGACAATTTGAAGCCAGTTAGAAATGGAAATGTCCTGAAATAGGTCAAATAATCGAGGCCAAACAGGCTCTATTCACGCTTATGTCACAAACCAGGAAGACGTTTGGAAACGTGTGATGAGGACTTCTGCTGTAGTTCCCGACACTGGACTCGACCGACTGTGATAAACCCACTGAAGTAAAGGTGATCGCTGGTAAAGTGAAGCCTGCAGACGTATGTGCTGTTTGGAATCATCTTGAATCTGACGCCTCGTCTCTTCTAATGTTCCCAGTGAGCTCAGAGTCAGTGGGGAAATGAGGAAAACTGAGGTACGGTTGTAATTGTTTATTAGCCGAACATAACGGACGCTACAGTCACATGGAGATGAAGAAAACTGGGACATTTTTTCATTTTCCTAGATTTTGTCAGACTTATACCACAGACGAAGCCGCTGGAAGTTTTCGCCGCATGTTTCCAAACGTCTTCCTGGTTTGTGGCGTAATGTGAATAGAGCCGATATTGTAGATAAACTCCAAATTAAAATAACTGTTACTATGGCAACTATAAAATAATTTTGAGGGTGAAGGAAATCCATAGTCAGGAACAAAACTACAGTCTTTTTTATCTCAAATTAGTATTTTTGTACTTGTCTAATTCTCCAACATTTCTTTAAAAAAAATGAATGAAATATAAAACAAAATTCTGTATTTAAAACCTTTAGTTATCAATATGTTTCTCACCTTGCATAAACTTGTACAGCACTGTGCTATTTGTTTGGATTTTTAAGTCAGGTTCGTGTTTTAACCACATTTTACCATAAGATTTCAGGGAACCAGGTTGAAGCAGCTTTTCCACAATACAAAAAGCTTTTCCTTTCCTTTATATTTCTCAACTGCATGAATTCAATTTGTACCATGGACTTAAAGATGTTCACAATGTGCAAAGCTTCCGGTGGAGGGTCCACTACCTGTTTGTCTCCATGGAGATGGTATTGCTTTGCCTGGAATGTTCCGTGGTATGACATTAAACATCCAGCATATGTTCATTACAGGTGTTTCTACTGCTCCAAAATACCTTCTGTGAACAGAGGTGTGTAGAGCTGTAACCTGCTCGTGATAGACGGGTTTAATCTATACTGTGGAACATTCTAGACAAAGCAACACAAAACAGACATTTCCAGATAAGCAGGCAGCGGGTTCTCCTCCAGAAATGTTACGCAGTGCACCTTTAACAATATAATACATTAAATATTGTGTTTTTAAATGTTGTATAACTGTAGTATTTCTGTTCATGTGGGGAGCTATAAGTGCCTCTGTCTACAATCTGAAATCCTTGGAAATTTCTCCTCGCAGCAGTGGTCCTAAAATCCAATCTGGGCGGTCACATGGAGGCTTAGTCAGTTAATCCATTCTGGGCAAATAACTCCCAGAAACAGCTCTGCTCCCACAGGCCCAGTGACTCAGTGGACCGGGACAAGAATACATACTTTAAAAAATAAGGCTTGAGTGAAAGATTTTGTGTTAAAATTCAACCAAGATTTAAATTCTATTACTGATAAAATATACATGTCCATATATGTCCACACATACACGGGTATTTCTATAAACGCAGATCTGCTACTATTAGTTTTATAAAGTCTTGCATAACACTTAACGGTTAAATATAATTCCGTCCACACAGCCCTACATAATTACGATCTTGGAGCAGTTATGAGCCTCCAGACCAGCAGGGGGCAGTGTTTTCTTAAAAATAAGCTCCAGCCTGTCCAATCAGAGGCTCCGTTTGGCGTCGTCATTTCCACAAAACATGAAACATGAAACATGGAGCCAGGAGCTCGTTTGTGTGACGGACAAACAGGTGGAGCTGCTTTAAGTGGTTATGGAAACAAAATGAACAAGACACAAGAAAATCTGGATTGGGAATCAGGCCAAAGCAGAATATGGACATTTGAACTCCATTTTTGAGCCTGTCAGAGGGTCAGAAGTAACAGGCTTCTCAGAGTGTCCCTGCTCCACTGTCTGACAGAAACAAGGAGCATCTATGACGTTTAAGCTCTTATGTCGCGAATAGTGACGTTTAAAAACTCAAATCACCGTTATTCATGTCCACACCAAAGGCAACACCGGAGTTTACCAAAATCTGCACTTTGGCCGGAGTTTTCCAAAAGGTTTTAAGGACTTAATCCTTTGGTTCTGTGTGTTTACAGGCCAAATCGTATAAAAATAACTTTGTTTAATTAGAGACCCGGCTGTGTGTGGACAAGGCCTTAGGCTGTGACAAAAGACACTACAGCATTTGACCCATAGACTGTATATGTATATGGACATAGATAATCCACGCTCCACACAGGAAGTGTTCATGGGGGCGCTTTTGGCTCCATTGACCGTTTCCAGTTTAGTGTAAAATCCCTCAGTTTCCATTGGAAACATGGAAAAGGAGAAATTCAACTTGACAACTGGACAAAAGTTTATTTTTATTGAATATGTTTTGCAGCTCTGCTCTTTAAGTTCTGGTCAGGCACTGGTGGACACTGCCTTATATCTGCCTGTAGGGAGGAGCTAACTACACTGAAACTACTCTGAAACTAACTCCTGAAATTGTAAACACGTAGGTGTGTCAGTTTCAATGTAGTTAGGCAGATATTGACTTGATACTTGACTTTACATTGAAAAATTCACTCCTCTCTCTGTAACTTGCAGTGAGCCGTGTCATTTTGGTCTTTAAATGTTCGTATTAACCAACTCGACGAGATCCTGGTGTTTTTATTTTGTAATTTTGTCTGTAGATAAATTCCTAATATGTAATTTGACTCCAAACTCGTTCCTGTAACTGCTGGCCTCATAAGCTTCATTTGACTGGAGTCGAACGCTCACTTCAGTCGATGATTTGACCATCATAACCCCAGAAATGTGTAATAGTTTAGAAATAACAGCAAATCAGTTTTACTGCAGGTTCTTATCCCAGATGCCCTGAAAGTCTTACAAATATTCAGATTTTGTTCTGATTTGATATTTAAGCACCGTGTAAAAGTTCTGGTGCAGGGTCCATCACCTGCTTCTCTCCATTGCCTGGAATGTTCCGCAGTATGGCTTTGCACGTATTTATCTCGATGGAGAGAGCAGGAGACACCACAGAAAGTCAGATCTGTGGAGAGGCAAGCCCACTCACAGTAAGACATTTTCAGGTAAATAAAAACCCGTTTTATTGAGTAAATAGATGTAATGCAATAACAAACCTTCCAGACGAAGCATTTTCATGGAGAGCCGACCAACTGTTAGAAAAGTTACACAGTGCACCTTTAAGTCCTGACGTTTGGTCCAGGCTGAGTCCCAATTTAGTCCCAATTTTGAGGTGCTAGTGTGCGAGCAGTGACTTTTGACCCATTTTTGGCAATACATAGAAAAATGATCAGGTCTGTATGATGTACATCACATTCAAGACCTGATTAGTTTGTTCATACTTCAACTCAAGTGTTGCAAGAAGAAAAATATGTTTAATAAAACATTAGAGTGAGGAGGCATATGTGCCGCTGAGCTGGATCTACAAAAGGACATAAATAATGAAATACACCAATATTTGTTTAGTTTTTTCCACACAATCAGTGAGAAAGTCCGAGTGTCACGAGGCTCTTTTGTGTGTCTGTAAAGGGTGAAAGCAGAATGAACATGCTGCATGTTCCTGCAGCCTGTCTCCCTGCGCTCTCATGCAGAGCTAATAGGAAATCCCATAGGAATCTTCTGGAATGCAACTAGCTACAATATCCATGGCACATCAATGATTTGTACACTCAGAACATGTGTGAATAAACGTGTTTGTAAAATACAAAACAATGGCATTCAGATATATATGGGAGAGCTTTTTGTTGTATATTTTAGTAGGATTTATAAACCGTTTTATCTTGTTACTGAAATTCATTTATTCTCATGTTTTTTTTTTTCTTTCATTAATGGCGCTGTACCTGATTTTTACTGTCTTAAAAACGTGAAAAACAGAAATTATTCACTCTAAATCTTCACTGTGATGAGTTTATCAGCAATTTTCACAACTCTCAGAGACCAATGTGGGTTTGGCCATGGAAAAGCTAAGAAGAAGCAGCCTGTTAACCTGATTCGTAACAATAAAATGGTTTCTAAATAGATGCAGACAGTAAACAACAGGCTTATTTTGACCTCAAGATCTGCTTATACAATACATCTGAACTGGGGCCAGACATGGTTAAAAATCAGATGCAGGGACTTTAATTTGTACAGATACAATATGAAAATCTATTTTTCTGGGAACAATACAACAGAGAAACCCACAGGTGATTTGATAAATAAATGAGCTTTCTTTTCTTTCATTACAGAGTGTGTCGTTCTTTAATAATAATTCTAACCCTTGTCTGTAGAAGAGTGGAGTGGTTTTGTTTGCCTAACTCAGCCCTTTGCTTTTCCTCACTTCACTTTGTTTCCAGCTCGGCAGAGACACTCGTCTCTTTTCATCTCCAAAAGTCTGTGAGATAATGAAATCCAGAAAGAAATGAATTCATGATTGGCTCAAAATCTGAACTTCTGTGAGTAAAACAGTTTAAAAAAGTCTAATTCTTATTGATATTTTATGGATGACGTCAACAGTGCTTGGGGTGTGATGATAACTGGGGGCACTGCTCTGTCTGAGGCTTTGTTAGACTTGATCGATACTCTTAAACAAGTTACATGCAAGTTAACACGAGGCAACAGTTTTTCAGTCATTCTCTCTTTTGGTTATAAATCAAACACCTAAACAGGACCATGAACATTTGTATTGATCACAGGTTCCTGATAATTTTTTAAAGATGCATTTTTATCTATTTTTTCTTGAGTTTTCAGACGATCTAACATATTCAGCAGTGTTAAAGTGTGCATTGTGTCCACATTCCACCATACACATACATGTAGAACACCCCCAGTGAGAAGTCTGCAAAGTATTAATTGCTACAGAAAATCTATACAGCCACATATAAATATGAATATGTACAACTACTGCGACTTTTACAACCAACACTACTACAAAAATACAACTTCTCCAACTTCTACTTAAACCGGCCTCCCTACTACTTCTACTGCTTAAACCAGCCTTCCTACTACTTCTACTGCTTAAACCAGCCTCCCTACTACTTCTACTGCTTAAACCAGCCTTCCTACTACTTCTACTGCTTAAACCAGCCTTCCTACTACTTCTACTGCTTAAACCAGCCTTCCTACTACTTCTACTGCTTAAACCAGCCTTCCTACTACTTCTACTGCTTAAACCAGCCTTCCTACTACTTCTACTACTTAAACCAGCCTTCCTACTACTTCTACTGCTTAAACCAGCCTCCCTACTACTTCTACTGCTTAAACCAGCCTCCCTACTACTTCTACTGCTTAAACCAGCCTTCCTACTACTTCTACTGCTTAAACCAGCCTCCCTACTACTTCTACTGCTTAAACCAGCCTTCCTACTGCTTCTACTGCTTAAACCAGCCTTCCTACTACTTCTACTGCTTAAACCAGCCTCCCTACTACTTCTACTGCTTAAACCAGCCTTCCTACTACTTCTACTGCTTAAACCAGCCTTCCTACTACTTCTACTGCTTAAACCAGCCTTCCTACTACTTCTACTGCTTAAACCAGCCTCCCTACTACTTCTACTGCTTAAACCAGCCTTCCTACTACTTCTACTGCTTAAACCAGCCTTCCTACTACTTCTACTGCTTAAACCAGCCTTCCTACTACTTCTACTGCTTAAACCAGCCTTCCTACTACTTCTACTACTTAAACCAGCCTTCCTACTACTTCTACTGCTTAAACCAGCCTCCCTACTACTTCTACTGCTTAAACCAGCCTTCCTACTACTTCTACTGCTTAAACCAGCCTCCCTACTACTTCTACTGCTTAAACCAGCCTTCCTACTACTTCTACTACTTAAACCAGCCTTCCTACTACTTCTACTGCTTAAACCAGCCTTCCTACTACTTCTACTGCTTAAACCAGCCTCCCTACTACTTCTACTACTTAAACCAGCCTTCCTACTACTTCTACTGCTTAAACCAGCCTTCCTACTACTTCTACTGCTTAAACCAGCCTTCCTACTGCTTCTACTGCTTAAACCAGCCTTCCTACTGCTTCTACTGCTTAAACCAGCCTTCCTACTGCTTCTACTGCTTAAACCAGCCTTCCTACTACTTCTACTGCTTAAACCAGCCTTCCTACTACTTCTACTGCTTAAACCAGCCTTCCTACTACTTCTACTGCTTAAACCAGCCTCCCTACTGCTTCTACTGCTTAAACCAGCCTTCCTACTACTTCTACTGCTTAAACCAGCCTTCCTACTACTTCTACTGCTTAAACCAGCCTTCCTACTACTTCTACTGCTTAAACCAGCCTTCCTACTACTTCTACTACTTAAACCAGCCTTCCTACTACTTCTACTGCTTAAACCAGCCTTCCTACTACTTCTACTGCTTAAACCAGCCTTCCTACTACTTCTACTGCTTAAACCAGCCTTCCTACTACTTCTACTGCTTAAACCAGCCTTCCTACTACTTCTACTGCTTAAACCAGCCTTCCTACTACTTCTACTGCTTAAACCAGCCTTCCTACTACTTCTACTGCTTAAACCAGCCTTCCTACTACTTCTACTACTTAAACCAGCCTTCCTACTACTACTACTACTTAAACCAGCCTTCCTACTACTTCTACTACTTAAACCAGCCTTCCTACTACTTCTACTACTTAAACCAGCCTTCCTACTACTTCTACTACTTAAACCAGCCTTCCTACTACTTCTACTGCTTAAACCAGCCTTCCTACTACTTCTACTGCTTATAAGACACATTTATATTTGCTTCCAAACAGGAAAGTTGCTTTTAAAACACATAATTAAAAGTAGCAGTTTTTTCCTGTGCTCAAATTGTGTTTTGAGGTTTTCTCAAATATCTTACAAAATAAATCAATGCAGAATATGAACTGCTCCTTCTCTTCTGGGGAACACTGCCTCCTGCTGACCACAGTTTGCTTTTACACACCTGTAAGTCTTGGTGGGACAGAGCTCCAGGCGCTGGGGGCCACTCCCTCGGGTAAAGGGCTCCTCCGGGGGCCCTGGGGCCACTCCCTCGGGTAAAGGGCTCCTCCGGGGGCCCTGGGGCCACTCCCTCGGGTAAAGAGCTCCTCCGGGGGCCCTGGGGCCACTCCCTCGGGTAAAGGGCTCCTCCGGGGGCCCTGGGGCCACTCCCTCGGGTAAAGAGCTCCTCCGGGGGCCCTGGGGCCACTCCCTCGGGTAAAGGGCTCCTCCGGGGGCCCTGAGTCCTCCTGAGCTGCACCAGCTTCACCCGCCCCACATCACCCTGGAAAAGACAGTTCATTTACAAAATTAGATCCAAACGATTCATATTGTCATTTGACAGTATTTTTTTTATTGTATTATTATTTTTTATTATTATTATTATTCTCTTTTTTGTATTTTAGGATCACTTTAGGATCACTGATCATTATATTTGTT